>JBBBVU010000020.1:9529055-9539355 GCA_037177055.1 Atherinosoma microstoma
AACCGGGGTGGTGTGGTGTCGGCTGAACGAAGGCTGAGCCGGGCTGGGCTGAGTAGGTGCTAGTGTGAAAGGGGCATGACAACACTAACACTGGATGACTGCTTCAAACACTGATTGCAAAAACCACATTTTGCTACTAAAGGAGATTACAGCTACTTATTTTTCATCTCCTTGTAATAGAGATGTCTTTCACTGATTGTAATGCAGTTACATTCTGATTTTTAATAGAATAATTTGTTGTAATGACTCAAAGAAAAATCTTTATTCAGTTTAATTAAGAACACAATTAATTGTATAAATCACAGGGTACTACATGTTCTTGTTTTGATTACGCTCTAAATAATTTTCCTGTACCTCTATAGAAAATTTAAATTGTAAAGCTGCTTGCTACTTATATGCACAGTCAAGTGGCAAACTGAAAGACAAACTTGAACCTTTGAGTCGTGTGAAGGGATTCAGGGGTTCTGGTGTGCAGTGGGTTTTGGTTTATCTGGTTTTATGAGTCTACTTATAGCCTTGCAAGGTAAGGTCTCTGGAAATAAAAAAGAAGTTGTTATTAATGATAATGTTTATCATATAACCATTTCCATGCTCAACAGTGCTTTCTCCCTGGATGACAATACCCCCATTCATAGGGCAACAGGGGGCAATGAATGGTGGGTTGAGTATGAAAACAAAGTAAATTGCATGCTATGGTTGCCATGGTTATCGTTTCTCAATCCAGTTGAACATCAGTGTAATATTGACATGTGAGACAAGGCTCCCATGAATTTGATCTAAACACCAAATGAATGTCTTTTGAAAAAATCATGTTCCATCCTTCTCAAAGGTCTACGAAAAGGCAAAGTTTAACACATTTTATATTATCTTATATATGTACATATATTTATGTGTGTATGTGTGTGCGTATGTTTGTGTATGACATTCCAGAGAAATAAAACTGAGAATGTATTGCTCCATTTTTTATCCAGAGATGATTTGTATGTATATACATTTAATACATAAAAAGGTGTTTCTACAAAGATGTTTAGTTTTTTTTAAGGAAAATGGTGTCATGTTGTTTACATGTTCCTGTACAATGCTGTACTGTTTAGTGCTTGCTATATAGCAACACATCTATACACAGCAATGGAATTTGAAACAGCCATCAAATCTTTGCGAAAAGCTTGCTGTAAAAATCATGTTTATAATAAATTTAAGAAACAAGTAAGTTGTTCATTTTGTGTGCATCTAAACACTGAATTACAATTACAAAATGAATATTTCTTCAGATATCACCAATAACAGAAGAAAATACATAGACTGAGTTTGATGTTATAAAATCTTTGTAAGATTAAAGATTTGTAAATGCATGGTTTATGAACTCATGCATGGTTTTATATATTCACGTTTATGAACACAAATTGCACTTCAGGGCCACCGTACAAATTGTGCAATGTATAATTCTAAATTTTTAAAAATACTGCAATTGTAGCTACCACCATATGAAATAGACAATGCATTCTTTTAATTCTAAGGCTTTACTTATCAGGATATCAAAAAAGAAAATGTGATGCTTACAATAAGGTAAATACAACCTCAAATAACAATAATTAAAAAAAATAAAATACACATCCGCTTCTGTGTGATTGTAGCTACATACATACATCTGGCAGGTGAGTGTAACTACTTAATGTCTGCATCTTGATTTGTTTTTTGTTCAAGAAATTAAAAATGTTTGTCAACCAATTACATATGCTCCCTTGGGAATCGGTTCGTTTTTCAAGAGAAAAAAACTGGGGGTTGCAGACTCAGACAGATAACTTATCGGTGCGCACGTATTCTGTGACGTTGTTGAAGACAGTTACCGCCCAATAAGCTGGGTTTTCAGAGAGAAAAAACGTATGAACCTACTGCAGTTGAGTTTCAGGACGGTGAGAGAAGTAGGACAGCTGCGTAGCGTCTGTGCCTGTTCAACATGTATAAAGCTGTATCGTGTGTGAGTGGCCATTGGGCCGTTTTAACGGGACAATCCTGCTCTCGGCCCACTTTGGCCAAATTCCACTTGGCAAGTGGTGAGTTACCATGGAGATGAACCTATTCCAGCGCTAATTAGTTGGTTATTGTTTATCACTGAAGCTGTACAGAGAAGTTAACCATTGTGTTATGTACTGGAAGCAAAATTGTTGTACTTTAGCTTTGCTTCAAACTCATATTGCTTTTAATGAACAAAACACGCAAGTTGTTGAAACGTCATTTCACCAGTTTTAAACAAACTTAACACTAGTCTACTTTTAAAAAAAATACACTGTAAGCCTTGAACATTTATATACAGAGAGATTTGGTTACAGTATTATTATATCAGGCTATAAGCTATGTCAGCATCAGATTATATGTCGGATAATGTCAAATTGTAGCAAAATATTTTTAGAGACTATAGTATTAATCATATTTTGACATCTTAATGTCTTTGCAAAACTCCATTCAAATTTAAGGTTTCTTTGAGGCATAAAACACAATTTCTTCTTTTTTTACCGGCTACATTTCCCCACTTGTTGCACAATCTTAGGCTTAAGGTCAATTTACTTTGCATACAGTACAATACCAGAAGAGGTTCAATGTGGTTGCATAGTAAAAAGCAATTTTTTTATGAGAGGAAACCCATAAAAACATACAAAAGCAGTGATTTATTGCATTTAACTTGCACCCGCCTGCTGGTGATAAGTTAGGAAGATGACATGCATCTGTGAATTTTGTCATTGGCAGGATGTTTCAGAAATATCTTACTCAGCTACCCAGGAACAAAGTGAGCTGATGGAGGCTTTTTTCCCCTTTCTGTTTTAACTTCAATATCAATTATTTAATAGGAGCTTTGTGTCAGAAATCAGCCTTCAAAGATCCTCCCAGAGACATGCCCGAGATGCCTCCTTGCAAATACAGGCCAGAGGAGTACAAGGTAAGAGCAAAATCTTCTTGGCACACAATGTGCCTGTCTTGCACTGTTTACTTTTAGTACTTATTGAAGTGATATATTTAAAATGTTGTTTCATTTATCCAACTGTGTACATACATCTGTTGTTCTTTATTATCTAAGAAAATATTTTTATTCATATCCTTAGACTCAAACAGCACTAATGAGTGCATGGTGTTGTGCTTTTAAAAACACTGTTTAATATAAGATTATATAAAATAAAAAAAAACCTGTATGCTTTGTGTGTTTGTACAGGGTATGTCAAAGGAGCGAATGATGGAGATCCGCAGGCAGAACTGCAACCCTATGACCATGAAGGTTACTTATTATAAAAAACCTGTGTTCATACATCAGGGATCCATGCAGTGGTTGTGGGATGTGGATGGTAGGCGGTATCTGGATCTGTTTGCTGGTGTGGCTACTGTCAGTGTGGGCCATTGCCACCCGTAGGGCACCTTGTTTTACTAATTACTTTATTTTTTTCTATCACGCATTGATAGTATTTTCTTTGTTTGCATAAAATCTATTCTCATCAGGGATTAAACATTTTATTTCTAATATCTGTGAGCACAGGAAAGTGACTGCTGCTGCAGAACAGCAGCTGAAAAAACTTTGGCATACTACAAGCATTTACGTCTATCCTGCTATCCATGAGTATTGTGAAAAACTGGCTTCCTATTTCCCAGATCCTCTTAAGGTATGGTGGTGGATTATTAGATTACCCATGGGTACCTAGATAAGCATGTGGGCTGTAATTAAAATATGTGGTGGTCTGTTTTCTTTTGCAGGTGATCTATCTGACCAACAGCGGCTCTGAAGCCAATGACCTAGCAATGTTGATGGCCCGCCTCCACACAGGCAATTTTGATATAATCACCTTCAGGTCCATTTTTCTTCTTCATGAATTTTTTTCTTAAGAACATCATAAATAGATTTATTATAATTATCAGTCACATTGGATAGGAGTTAAAATGCACTGCTTCTTACAAGATCATTTTCATTGGCTGGATTTGCCATTTTAGCAAGTATGATGAGAGATATTTTATTGATTTTATGGTAATAGGTTCCTGTTAGAAAATTGATGTTTTTATGAGTCAGTGACTAAAGAAGCAAAGGTAAAGTTTAAGTTAACAATACATAAAAAAATGTAGGTCTGTTGCTCTTACTCAGGAATATAAAAATATATATTTGTAAATTTCTGTGTCGTTGCATAGCATAATTGTTTTTAAAAGAAACCTTCTCTGCTATCTAAATTTTCATTTTGTTTATGTTTTTTTTCTTCAGAGGATCATATCATGGTGGCAGCCCTCATACCATTGGCCTAACCTCCAATGCAGCATATAAATATCCCATTGCTAATGGTTTAGGCTGCACAAATGTATGTTTACCAAAGTAATATAAAAAAATCATGATTCATATTTTGATTAAAGACGACATATGAAAATGTATGACTGGACAGATGGGATCCAAACTGTCATAGAAATTTCCAGTGCCATGAATTGCATATCTGGTCTCTACATGGCAATAACCTAGCCACTGCTTCAACCCGGCTGACATCACTGTTGTTTTTGGTTGTGTGCATGTTTTTTTGTTAGTTTTTTATTAAGAGCACATTTGTTGTTCCTGTTTCAAACATGTCAGTGTAGATTCATGCGTATCTGAACCTACTTATGCCACACAGTTGATAAAAAATAAGCTTTCACTCCATATTTTATAATCTGTTTACTTCTTATACCTGAATCACTCACTGGAGGTGACTAATAGTCTTGCAGCCAACTTTTCTGATCATTTATCTGTGCTTTGTAACTTGTGAATATCTGTTGTCTCGAGTTAACCCAGCTGATTTGTTTTCTGCCAATTAAACAGACTATGTGTCCTGATGTGTTCAGAGGTCCATGGGGAGGAAGCCACTGCAGAGACTCCCCTGTACAATCTATTAGAGAGTGCAGCTGTGCTCAAGGTACACAAACACATCCATCGAAGGCTCAGTGCATTCATGCTGTTCATAAACAGTAAAAAAACAAAAAAAAACAGCACCTTGTCTTTATGATTAAGCGAACTTTCCCATCAGAATGAATGTTTGACTTTTAAAAGTAAGTGTGTGGTTTCAAATATTTGCACATCTCTCCATGTTAACTCTACAATGCACGTATGTAGCTAAATTCCATGTTTTTTGTTCTGTTATAATGCTGCTTTCATGTACAATTCTTAATGATGTTCTTTCTACACAATTCGCCTGAAAGGCATGAGTGTAGAGGGGATCAATTGTAGACCTGAAAAAGATGAGTGAAGAGAAAAAAATTTGCTAGATTGGCTAAATACAGTTCAAAGTCTCCTACAGTTGATCATTTACTTCTTTTACCTTTTATGACTCTCAGCACTGTTTGTTATTTTTCATAGTATCTCTGTGTCTCCACAAAGGTCTACCTGAACATGGTCACAGCATTAGTGGATCTACAAAGCGTTTTGTACAAAGCAAACAGCCTTGATGTTTGCATGTTTCACTGTGATGCATGCTTTTGAAACTTTTCATTTGTTTCTTTTCATGATGCTGCAGGTCGTTGCATGGCAAATGAACAATATCTTGGACAGCTCAAAGAGACATTTGCTACAAGTGTCCCAACAAGAATTGCTGCTTTCTTTGGAGAGCCTATTCAGGTTCTGTATTTTGTAATGGAGTATCATAAGAAATCATAGAATCAACACATACTAAGTGTTACTCCTATCTGTTGCTGATCTGTTCTTTGCTGCTTTGAATATTGCATATAAATAGAGAATGGAGAGTTAAACTTTGGTATATCCAGTTAAGATCAGAAAAGGCACTTAAAATATTATCTTATCACATTTAATATAATGAGGGTTTGTGTTAATATGTCTGGTTTATACAGGGAGTCGGAGGAGCTGTACAATACCCTAAAAACTACCTGAAGGAAGCTTACAAACTTGTAAGAGAGAGAGGAGGGATCTGCATTGCTGATGAGGTCAGATACACATTCTTGATACGTTTCTGATCACAAATTAAATTGCCAGCAGAGTTCCTTGCAAATCAAATAAACCAGAGAGGTGTTTTCAGGTTGCTGTTACAGGTTTTGGAAAATAATTGGGCTACTGCTGAAAAGCTGTGCCAGTCTCCTAAACTCTAAATGTAATGGTTTATTTCCTGAATTGCTTGAACACTGAAGAAAGTTCAAATTGAAAAATAAAAATATTCTTAGACTATTCTGTTTGAAAAGTGATGCATTCTCTGTGGAATAGGTGCTGCAGTGCTAGATAATAAATTCTCTTCTTTTGTTAACAAAAATATTATTACTTACCATTTTTGTTATTATAAAAGCAAAACATCTACTGCTTATATGGGAATTGTGTCTGCTCACTGAATATCTTTACAGAATTCATTGTCTGAAAAGAGTTAGAATTTATTCACATGTGGACTGATACCTCAGTGACAACACTACTGTTTTCCTGAGAGAAAGGCATACAAAGCAAACATGATATTGCAAGTCTTTCTAAGCTCCAATTGTCTGATGTATTGTCTTTCACTGCATCTGGTAGGTACAAACGGGATTTGGAAGAACAGGAAGCCACTTCTGGGGTTACCAAGGGCATGACGTAATTCCTGATATGGTTACAATGGCAAAAGGTATCGGTAATGGATTTCCAATGGGAGCTGTTGTTACAACAGCAGGTGAGATTACACCATTGTGTTTAAAAACAAACAAACAATGTTTTCCAAAACTGCTGGCAAATTAAAAAAGAACAACTGTAAAAAGTATGCCTAGTGTAAGGACCCTCATATTTTTCACCATTAATTCATTAAAAGGCAAAAAATTAAATGTGTAACTCAAAAGCTCAAACTAAGGTGAATGATATAAAGCTTGGTACATTTATAAATGAGAATCAGTCATGGTGGCAGCTTTATCTGTTATTAATCATCTTATTTATCTGAAAGGATTTGTGTTGCTAGACAGACCACAAATTATGCTATTTCTGTTGTCAAATGAAATGATCTGGTTGGTATTTGCCACCTCAGTCAGGATCAAGACTAATCAGGGAAGATGGAGAGGAAAGATCAATTATGCTTTTGAATGACTTGAAATTACAGAGTAAAACTGCAGAGCTTAGAACAGAACAATGGTCAGTAACATGTTCCTGGTATCAGTCACATTGGAAACCTCTCAGACCTGCGTCGACATTAATAATGTTCTACAAAAATTTACTCTTTGCAGCCTGGTGTATTGATTACCATGAAGAATAGCTTCATCGCTTCAAATGAGTACATCTATTCCTAGAAGCGAATTAACAACAGCAGGTTACTTCTTGTGTAATTTGTCAAATAGGTCAGTTGCCATAGTGCTCTGTTAATAATTAAAAACATTTGGACTCCACTGGTTTTCTCAAGAAACTCAGAAATTATTCTTGAAAAACAATACTTGTGGAGAAACTAACATGAAAATGCAACACATTTAATTTTCTTTTCTTTGCAGTTTTATATGTATACTGTTGGATTTGCAGTGTTCTATTAAATTTAATTGGAAGTTGATGTGAAGTCTGAGGTGTGAGCTTGCTTATTCATGTGGTTTCCAGAAATTGCTGCCTCGTTTGCCAAGGGGGTTCATTTCAACACATTTGGAGGAAATCCTGTTGCTTGTGCCATTGGTTCATCAGTGCTTGATGTATGTATTTTTCTTCCCTTTCTGTAGTTTTCCTAAATATTGTTATCAAAGCTGGACTTGAAATTTGTAACTTTATAAACCAAGAAGCACTACATTTAAATTGGATGCATTATTGATTAACAGGCTATTCAAGAGGATGGTACACAGAAGATCAGTCTCGATGTGGGGACATATCTGATGACAGAACTGGCAAAACTCAGAGACAAGTATGAGATTATTGGGGATGTTCGCGGAAAAGGCCTGCAGATCGGAGTGGAAATGGTCAAAGACAAGGTATCGACTTTGTAACCAAAGTTCCACTCTCTTTTCCTCACGTGTTTGCACAACGTGAGCATCTGCACTTTGCCTCATAAGGGCATGATTCAGCAGTGCCCCAGTTAACATTAGCAGTGATCTGTAATCTTCAAAACTCAGTTGCATTGCCTTTACTTTGCCTAAAGTTCTTGTATGTGTGTGTGCGTGTGTGCATGTATGTGCTGCATGTTTTTTATAAAAATTTTTCTGTGAAAAGATGCAGAAAAAGTAATATTGAGACAGTTTCCATGAGGCTGGGGATGACCCAATGGGAACATACCTAGCTCTCACAACAACTAAATAAAAGTATATATTTATTTGAGGGAACTCTAGATTTTTGCTCCATTAATTTTCCCGTTGTACACCTCTACGTGAGCATGAGTTCTGCCTGAACCCACATCTAGCTTTGAAATTGTATAAATATGAGATGCACTGGCAAAAAGACAAAATAGTTTTTTAATAAGCATCCCAATCATCGTCACACAAACTATGAGGTATCCTACAATTTTAACTGTGTTCCAGTTTGTTAATGCAATCTATGGTTTTCATACAGACATTGTGCATTTAATGCCATGCCATGTTAAATTTCAGGTTGACTGGGGGCTTTTGACTTCTATATTTCAGAATTTGCCTCTCACCAATGTGTTGTCTTTTGCATTCCGTTCCGGCACATTAACCTTCAGGATTATGTTTTTATGCACGCACTGTAAGAACAGCCTCTTAAATCAGCTCTCACTTAATCTCTGTTCAACATAGACAAAGTGATTATAAGATTATAGCCAGTCTTTATAAACAAAAAACAATGTAACACCCACTCATTACATCTCCATAAAATGAAATTGCCTCTAGATGTATATGTTATAATAATCATTTATTTTCTTTATTAAATGGACCAATAAGTGGGTTTGATTTGCAGTGAATCAGATTTTAGTTACAGTGCAGATCCCTGTCACTGTCACTACGTAACTGCATGTGGGCATCCTTGAATGTTTAACTTTTAAACTAATTCGAATGGTTAGTTTTCTTTCTTGTTTTGTGCATCCTCCTTTTTCCTCCTTCACCAAATGTATCATTTCACCAACTTTTCAGCCAAATTGAACTAAAGCAAACTAGGCAACTTGCTTGGCTGGCTGGCCGTCGCCCGGTTGGGCCATTGTCCCTATCTCCCTGGGGCCTGTGCTCCATGGCCATGGGGGCTCTGATTGATTGAGTCTTCAGTTTAACATTTGGCTCATGTCATATGATAATAAATTAAATGGATAAACTCATAGTTCTGAATAATTTGCTTTGCAGATAAGATAAATACATTTCTATTTAACATTTGGTATATGTGGGTGTGTATACTGTCTATCTTTTCTTTTACTGAAATACTTACCATCAATTTTTATTTAATCCCATTTTCAGGTTCTAGCAATAGGTTGTGATAGATAATTGATTAGCCTGCAATTTAAAGATGGTCCCATTCTTTTCATTCTACAGATAAGGCAATTAAAGTGAACTGAATGCTTCATCAGACAAAAAGCTGAAATTCAAATTCAAGGAGAAGCACTAATAGACTCTAGGATGTTATAAAAGGGCTGAGTTATTCGAGCACAATGCAGTTCTGCCTTCTTCTGGTACCTCTTACATTTAATTTTTTTCTATTTAATTTGAATATCCTGTCTTTTTTGTCTACTTTTTATTTTCTGTTAAATTGGTACTCTTAAAAGAAGAGGAATTAATTAGTTTTCCTTTTTTAGAAATAATTTAATTATAAATTAATATAAGATTTGAGATTTTTTATTTTTTTTTTAAACACTTAACGATCTCTAAAAATAATAACAATTTGTCCACTCCTCTTAGGTTGACTGACTTGTGTTATGGGTTACATACATTAAACAAAATACAGAGGATATCATGTTATTTACTCCCAACAGGGCCTTTAGATGTTAGTGTAGTTTCTCAGATTTTCACTTTTTATTCCTCATCACATCAGTTTCTGTCACATACGTCATTGAACAAAAACAAACAAACATTAGAATAGTATATGGTAATAAACTGACCTTCAGGAAATGGTGTATCTCATTGCTGTAAAGTCTATATGAATAATCTGATCTCATTAACTGACAGTTTTATGTAGGGATATCGATTACCCCTCTAGGATACTGTCTTCTGCTCCTTTGAGTGCTTGTTTTTCAGTCACATGCTAGAATTAGAAACTGTACTGTGAATGTGTAGTTGTGTGTCTATGTGTCTACATTTCAAGCCAATTACCAAATATAGGTTAAGTGCAATGAACCACTCATAACTGTAGTTTTTATGAATGAACTCATCCCATAAATTGTAAGAGTTGTCTGTAGAGTAACCCGCCCCCAAACACACACACACACACACACACACACAC
>JBBBVU010000020.1:9557358-9568475 GCA_037177055.1 Atherinosoma microstoma
ATGTCGTTTCGAAATTCACTTTTGAAGTTCAGTAAGTCTTGCCTGAGTTCTGTTTTCAATGTCTGAATGTCCTTACCGAGGTTTTGGATAGCTTTAACAGCGGTTAAGTTGTCCTCGCTGCCGCCCGAGTCCACGTTTTCCAAGCTAGCTGAAGTGTTGTTCGCCATCAGTTTTCTCCCTTCCTCTTCGCACTTCTCGTTTTCGGTTCTTTTGGTTTTCCCCGAAGTTTTCTTGCTTTTAGCCCCACTCATTCTGAGTCATATTATTTTCTTGTGAGAGCCATATTTGTATTTTGGTGGGTTTTTGTAACAAACTGACCGGGAGAATTGCAAACCTAAACCGCCATCTTGAAAAGCTCACCCGGAAGTCCTTCCTTTGCTTTTTCATCCAGAAATGGATGGTCCACCGCAGATATGACTCTTTAGACCCAATACAGTGTTTCACTCTAGATGTATTTGGTGAGTGTTTAAAACCAACTGTAAAAGGGTTTAAAGTGCATCAACTAGTTTCCTCCCGCTAAGTAATTCTCCCCCTGGATCCACTGTCGTCTGAGCCAGGTTAACCTAAACATAGCAGTATGCAGGCCGACACAGTCATTACATGTGTAAAAAAATTGTATCACTAGAAAGGGAAGAGTAGGTAGAATTTGTTTTGGTTTATGCTGTTTGTTTCCTTGGTAATGTGTAACATGTTGTGGCTGACAAGTTCTGACAAAAGTGCTCACTGGAGGTCTCAGGATTGTTTTGTTGGCATTTGAAAAATTAGCAACCGGCTCACAGATTTTTGATGCCAAACCTGAGCTAATCTCAGATTTTAAATTGTTGTCTTCAAAAGAAGAATTAAAAGGGGTCAACTTTGCACAAATATAGGTCGGTATAGTAAAGCTGAGACACTGATTGAAGATAAGGTTTGCTTGTGTGTAAACCTGATCACACGCACATAATCTTACTTGTGCTACCTTTTGAATCGGCCGTGCTGAAGCTTTCCACGCATTGCTACTCTTAACTGTCTTCCTTTAGGTTTTTAGGACAATTTAAGATTTTATTATTTGTTTTAAAGCTTTAAATGACGGCTTCATCATACCTGTGAGAGCTGCTACACTAACATGCTCCAGTTAGAGTTCTGAAGTCTTAAACTCAGCTCCTCCCAGGCTCAAATCCAGGGGTGACAGAGCTTTTTCAGGCGGCTGCTCCTAATATGTGGAAGAGTCTGCCTCTTCACATCAGAGATACTTGTACACTTTGTTTTTGAGTCCTCGCTTAAGACCTGCTTCTTTGCACTGGAGTTTAAAAAGAGAGGAGTTCGACATTTATTTGAACTTTTTATTCTGTTTTTAATATCTTATTTCTTCCTATTTTTAAATTGATTTATTGTACAGTACTTTGGGCAACTGGGGTTGTTGTAAAAATAACATTATATATTTTTAAAAATCTTGACCTTTAAAAACGTTACTCTACAGAACAAGAATCCATGTTTTACATCTGCTTCTTCTTTGTCTGTTGGTTTTTCCCCTCTGAAAGGACACCATTCCAGGTATAATCATGGTGGAAATTATTACAACTACCAGGCACTAGTGTACAAAATCTATGTAGCAGAGAGCTTGCATTAAGTGTAATGTAAAATGGACATTAAAGAGAAATTACTTTGAGCAAAAAACTTATTTTTTTTAAAAGAGCATTAATACAAAACTTGTATCTACAAAAACAACAAAAAATATTAAAAATATGAATGAATATGTTTGGTAGAATATGACTCTCTTTTCTTCAAGATATCAGTCAGAAAACAGAACTGGGATGGCAAAAACTGACCTCTTGACTTCCGTTGGAGGCACATCTTCTTGCTTTTCAGACTCTACAGGGTCAGCTGACTTTTCAGGAACATCTTCCTCCCAAGTGGTAGGTGTCTGTTTCTCCCCTTCCCCCTCCCCCTCCTCAGGGGCGCTTTGCTATACATGATTAGAACATGAGCAGATAACAGAAGAGTTTGTTAAAAAAAAAAATCATTTCATGGCTGGAAACTACGACACAAAAGAAAAGTACTCACCTGTGACACTTTCTGCTGTTTCCTTTTCCTCTTTTGTTTTTTTGACAACCTGGAGTGGTGGGAAAAGAAAGACGTCATAAAGATAAAATCAGAAATACTTCTGATGAGCCACCATGAAAACCACACAACATGACTCTACTTTTGCCTTGGCTTTTCCTCCTCCTCTTCATCCTCTTCCACTGACTTATTTTCATCCTCCTCTCTTCCATCCTGTTTCAAACCAAGCAAATCTTCTTCTTCCTCCAGCTGTTGCCGTAGCAACGCCACCATCTCTCGGTGCTTTTTGGACTTCTCATGGTTTTTCATACTGTAGAGAGAAGTAGTAATCATGAAACGTTCGGCTAAATTAAAGCCCTTTTTTTTTTTTATAGCCGTGGATTGTATGGATTAGTCAGTGGTGTGCAGGATTTTGGACAAGAGAATAATAATACTAGAGATGAAAACAACAAATTCCACAGCTGTGAATAAGCCGAGTGCAACATGACTAATTCTGAACTTTTAGAAAAAGGACAATGGCTGGCCTTGTCATGCAACACGGACTGCTGCCGCTTTCCTCTACTGTCTACAACAAAAGCAAGTTCACCACAGACAGCATACAGGAGGACATAAAATTAGCAAGTTCACCATGACAATTACCTGAAGGTATAAATCTAGTCAACAAAAAAGATTGACCCTATTATTCATGTCAAATCAGGATTTTAAGCCACATTAAAATGTTCAGAATATTCTCTGAGAGTGACTTCATGGCATGCAGAAATCAAGGCATTAACAAGCTGATTTCAGAAACACTGGTCTGTGCGGTGACTACATTTCATTCATATCATCTATATCTTTGGAAGTTGATCCAGAGAACGGAAAGGGGGGAAAAAAGTGTTACAGATACTCACGCTTTATCTGATTTGAAGGATTTGTCACAGGCTGGGCAGTAGAGATCATCATATTCACCAATCGTCAGCTCATCTCCTTCAGGTTGCTCTCCATCTGTGGTTGAACATCAGCAACAATGAAGGCAGAGTTTTAAACTTTCATCTATTTGGACTTGTACTCGACACAAAAAGTTGACAGAAGTCCTGACACAGGTCTAGTATTCATCGCTGTGAACACTGATTTTGCAGTAGAAGCAACTCCACGGCGACCATCTTTTGTTATAGACAAAAAACATACTGATGTCTCCAACATGTTGTAGAATCCACATGACGAAGAAGGCTATTATAGGAGCAACAACAGGCCGTTTCCAGAAATAGCACAGTAACAAACATCTGTGTACCAAACCGATGCATCCCATCTGGCTTTACTTAAGTCTCCTGTTATGTAATAATTTGATCTTTTTATGCTATAACTGCCCGTGCAGCCGGTCTGTTCAATAGTTTCTTGCATTTTTGTGTGTATAGTTTTTATTTATGCACCACTTGCACATTTTCAATGATGTTATTTTTTCTAAATGAAAAAGTGAAATGACTTTTACAAAAAGTATAGAAATGCAATATTCTTTTCTTTTTTCTAATCAGTAAGCCCTTTACATACTCTGTAATACAGTAGTATTAAATATGCCGAAGCAAATTGTTTTTCCTTTAAGTATTTGCACTTCAGCAGCACTGTTTTGTCCCAGATTGATTGTGTCTGCTGAAAGGATTAGGTCTTTTCAGAAATGCCTTTCAAGCTGGGACTGATGCGCTTTCTTTGCACATTGTGTCTTGGGAAAGTGGAGAGATAGTATGTGGGGGTCAGAGCTGATATGTCTCTAAACTGGCAAGGGAGGTAGTAACAGAGGCGAAACAGGCCTGGCTCAGTATGCATCTAACCAACAGCACACACCAATGTGGGCCTGATCTTCCTCTGTTTGACATGTGTGTACAAGCTCTTCCTCATCATCATCATCTGTGGCTGCTTTGGCAACACTAGTTTTTGACATCCCTCAAAGATGAGTTCCACTAATCAAAATTACCTCCTCCTTCGTCACTGTTCTTCTCCTGTGTGTCCATGTCTAAATCTTCTTCCTCACTCTCAGATGCATCTCCAAACTCTTCTCCATACTGAGCTTCGATCTGCTGCAGCTCTTTCTCAAGTGCAGACATGGCTGCCCAGCTCTGCTCCTTGTACTCCTCTGCCAGCCTTGAACAGACATGCAGAACAGAGTGAGTGTGGAAAAAGGACCAAAAGAAGGGATCACATCCAAACATTCATTTTGAAAAACACACTTGGCTTGTTTCAGCTTCTGCTGCCGTCTAAGTTCCTCCATCTTCTTGATCTTCTCAGCGTTCTGCTCCTCTACTAGCTTCCTGTGGGCCTGTACGCGGCGGTCACGCTTACGGACAAAAGCCACCAGCTGTCGCACCAAGTCGTTGCGCTCCTTCCGCGCCTTTTCTCTGGTCTTCTTGTTCTCCTTCTCCATGGCTCTTTTCTCCCAGCGGTTGGAGGCCTGTCTTGTGTCGTATTCCTCCTTCCAGGCAAAGTTTTTGCGAGTGCAGTAGCTCTGCCAGTAGCCGTAAAACACGTGCACGACCTGCGACGCAAAAACAGAGAATGGTATACACCAACCAGTTCACTTTTATTATTTCAGTTTGTTAAACTGTTTCACAAGATAAAATAAAACCTGCTTTACATTTACATCAGCGGTCACTGTAAAACATAGAAACTGGTACTTTAAATCTGAGTGTGACTTACTGTGTCATAATCACTCTGAGAGTCTCCAAACGGAGGAAACTCCTCCTCCTCTTCCTCATCTTCCATCTTTGTGTGCTCCATCTCCTCCTTAACAATGGATTCAAAAAGATTCCTGTAAACTGTGTAAAAGCCCTAGGGAGAGAAAAAGAAGAAATAGTAAATGAGAAACGAGTGTCCTGAGAAACACAAAGAATTTCCTTTCCCACAGTGTAAAGTAGGTGCCCATCAGGTCAAGGACTGCTGCTGCCGAATCTGGGTTGTTGGACAAGGTAAGTGCTTGTGTTGTAGTTTAAAGCATTTCCATGATAGATTACGCTCCTGTGCTGACATATCGGCACTTGAAGATGGTTTAGAGAAAGTAGTTCATATTTTTAGTTGGTCTTCAAGGGGAAAAGGGGTCTGAAACCAGCTGTATGTGAACACAGAAAGTAGTGGCTTGTCAATCAAAACTCTGCCTCACCCTGTAGCAGAATCAGTTTTATTAGCAATTTTAATCTAAATGGTTTAATTGTGCTGTTTTTAATGGGGACTTAAAGTTAGTGAATGACTATAAATCATGTGTACTGAAGTAGTTTGTCAAGTGAAAAGTAAATTTTCGGACACAGCCTTTCTGGCACCAGAGGTTTCGCCCCCTGTTAGCAGGAGGAAGGGGAGGAGACGGTAATCTGGTTAAAGACTGCGGTCTTCCTGCTGCAGCCACATCACCACCATAACCCTGATGTGACATTTTTAGGACTACTAATAATGTAGTCCAGTGGTTCTCAAGCTTTTTATGTCATGCACCACCTCAAAAGGACTTTAGGCCCTCCCAATGCCACCATTATGACTGACATTATAATATAGTAGGAGAGACATACCCTTTCCTATCAGGTTACTTTCAGACAGAGGCGGGTTGTTCCAAACTAACACATTGAGTCAGTTTCAGAGACAGGGCTTAAGGCTAGTCCCAGACTGAAATGCCTGTTGTAGCCGACTCAACTCAAAGTCACTTGCAGAGACTTGGCTTAAAGACTTCCTTATTCTGGATGAAACTAAACCAGTTGCAAGAGGGATGTTTTAGAGCCAATATCTCTGCTTGTCCAATGACCAAGAAAGGCCTGCACTCAGAGATGTTTTCACAATGCAGTAGTTCAGTTAAATAAGCAGCATTCAGACATGGAAGGTATTGTTTGTTTTCATTGCTTTCTATTTGATTGTATTTGTCATGTACAAAATAAAAACTGCATGACTGAACAGTTAAGACACATTTTAAATCTAGTTTGTAATCATCGAAACGCACTCATGAATATTTAAATAAAAACAGATTTTTACTTTTCATATCATCCATCATGAAAGTTAATCACAGTTGTCTCATTCGTGTTATTTTTCTGCATCATAGCTTTCTGTTCAAACTTTATTTTTAGTTCAACTTGCAGAATTTATAGCAATTTCATCTTCTTTCACATATTTAAATGTTTGCTCATGAAATTTTTTGGCTAACTTCTTTTTAAATAATGTTTAAATAATGTTTTATTGTTATTTTCATAACAATAACACATTTAAAAATAGACACGCAGGATTATTTTAGAAAAGAAAGAAATATTAGGGGTGCAGGAAAAAAATTGATTCACATCAGAATTGAGATTCTTATTTGTTTAGATTCTGAATTGATCCAAAATTTCCAAGAATCAATATTTTAAGACTTTAAGAGGGTTTGACAGACTCCTTTCAAAGCTACTGTTAAGTGACAAAGAAATGTTAAAGTTTGCAAGATAAGCAAAAATAAATGTCACCTCTTTATCAAAAGGTTGCCTCTGTGTATTTTACATTTTTGAATCACTTGATTATCCTTGAAAGCCTCCTTCTAGCTTATAGAGGAATGTAGTTAATCCCAAAATTGGCACCCTTTGTTACTAAAAGAGTACTTACTGTGAATCAAGATCGGTTTGAATCGAGAATCGATACAGAATCGAATAGTCACCCCAAGAATCGGAATCGAATTGAATCGTGAGTTGATGTCAGATTCACATCCCTAATAAATATTTTTGGGTATAATCAACCTGCCATCTGTGCCGAGTTATTTATCTGCTCTGTGTAAATGGTCATCATCAGTTAGACCACCAGGAGGTTGCTGGTTCTTCATTATTCCAGACAGGAAGTCTTGTTTTGTCTTGCTGGTTTCCCAACAGTATTCTGTTCTCTGCCTTTTATATTTTTAATGCCAGTTTCAGGTTCTTCCACAAAGTATAAAATAAGTTTCATTTGTGTTGTATTCACAACAAATTTCCAACAGCTTTTTTCCCCTCAGCTGCAGTTTTATTGTTTTTAAATAATTATGCAGTTTGGCTAAACTTGTTTGAATAAATCTTATTTTTAAAACCTTTAATTGGCCACGGTCTTCCATATCCCTTCTCGCTCCCTCATATTAGCTGATCAGACGTTGTTAGTGTTTCCAAGGCAACAAAGGAAACTCAGAGGTGACTTTTTCTGTTTTGGGTCATAAACTGTGGAATGAACTTCCACAACAGTCTCCCTCAATAGCCATTATTCCCTGGCCTTCAACCCAGAGTGAGGTTATGACAGTGACTAATAGTTGTCTTTATTGTTATTAGCTGCTTTTAGTTGTTTATATTTGGTTATATCCGTTTTTAAAGTTGTTCTTGTGTCTATTTGTTTTTGTTTTTTTTATTTTACAGAACTTTGGTCAGCCATGTTGTTGTTTTTAAAGTGCTATTAAAATCTTTTCATGATTTTTTTTAATGACTTTTTACTTCGGCCATTGTTTAATTTTTAGGTTAACACTAGAAGAAGATGATCTTTTTGACTCCCTTCTGGGTTTTTTATTATAACTAGGGCTGTGTCCGAATGTGCACCCTATTCCCTAGATAGTGCCCTATATAGGGGTCACGCCATTTTGTAGGGGTATCTGAATGTCAAGAGAAAAAAAAAGTAGTGCACTCAAAATTACCCACAATGCATCTTGGAAGGTAGTGCGTATCAATGGTCACTAGACATGTCAATATAGACCACAATGCATCGCAGGCAGGAGCTAACACGGTGTCTTGCTAACGTAACAAGCGGCATTCTCCCCGTCCGTCCTCTTACCTGCCAACGTTTTCTTATTTTCATGATTATTAGTTCAATTCGTGTCTGTAAGAAGATGTTAAAATGTAATACTGGCACTATTCATTTGGTATATTCCTTCGGAATATGCCGCATCAAGTGAGGAGTGGCACGAATATCAGAGCAGGTTAAAATAAACTAGAGACCCTTCATTTTATATTGAATAGATCTACAAGATAAAAATAAAATAAATAATAAAATACATGATGAGGATATAATATATTTTCACATGAGTTTGGATTTGATTTTGAATGACATATTCACGGGCGTCTGGGTTGCCATAGTAACAGCTGGTAGTCACGTGATCTGCGGCAGGGAGAAAGTAGTCAGCTTCATGTCCGAATCGCCAAAAGAATAAGTGCCCTCTATAGTGTGCTATGTAGTGCAGCCCTGTGTAGGGAATGAGGAGTTAAGGATGACATTCGGTGTGAGGGATTAACTAGTACAGATTTCTGGAGTTCTGGTTTACTCCAAGTCCCGTCTCTGAAACTGGAACAGTATGTATTGCTGAGTGGTGGCAGCTATCATTGTAAAAGGGGTTTAGCACTAGAACTGACATTTCAACTTCATCACACATTCAAGGGTAACCCTTCACCAAAGTCCTTATAACCCTGTGCAATGTAAGTACAGATCTGAAACTCACTCAGTTTTATCTTTTTCATTGACAGATCATGTAAAACCGAACATATGACTGCTTTCATTATAAAAAAAAACAACAACTTTTATCTACAATTTACAGATTACCGTCTGCATAATCTCTAAATTGATTAATATTGGAAAATCCTGATATAAACCAAGATGGAGCACCAGTCCCACCCGTAATACACGTACCACAGTTTGAGAACTGTGGCTGTAGATCATTTCATGAACTCCAAGGCTACACGATAATCATCCTGTTCCAAGAATGTTTTGTGGATTAAAAGGGAAATGTTTAAACTGAAGCCGTCCTGTAAATACTCTCTGTGTGGTTATGAGCATTTTCCCCAAACATGGAGAAAACATGTTTGTTGGTTTTTTTCTGTGAGGCTTACGGCTGATGGTTTAATCCAATTTAAACAAAAAGAAAAATACTCTCTTTATCGCAGAAGGAAATTACAATGCGATTGCATGATCAGTGCACATTATTATAAACTATAATCCCTGCACCCATAACCAAAACGAACACAAACCTTCTCATCATCTCCGTATCCAGAGTAGCAGGTGACGGTAAAGTACTGCAGCAAGTCAATGCTGTCATCTTCATAATCTCCACTTATCCCTCCTTTTAGCAGCGCCTCCCTGTGATTGTCATACCTGCCACACAAGAGACAGAAGCATCAATGAGAGTTCGGCTGCTGCTTGGTGTCAGCTGACTGAAAGATGCTTGTACACACCAGGCTCTCTCTTGTGGGTCACTCAGTACATCGTAAGCTGCCTGAATCAGCTTGAACTGCTCCGCTGCCTCTTCTGCATTCTCCAGATTTTTATCTGGAAAGTTCAGAAAGGGGTAAATAAATAAAAAAGCTGTAAAAGAGGAAATGCCTTTACAAATAGCTGTTTCAATAAATGTGTTTTGATCAGAGAGAGCAACATCACATTGATGCAAATATTACAAGCTTGCAAAGATGAAGAGTTGGCACATGCAGATGCAGCAGAGTTAGTGGCTCAAGCAAGATTAGCTACGTTTTTATTTTTCTCTCTGAAGCACATGTAACATATGACTACTTGATACAGGTTCACTCATCAGCACTGCAGAAGCTATTCAGGAACAAAGTTTGTCCCCCTATCTTGTAGCCTAAATTCAGTCCCCACAAATTTCTAAATGGATTTTTATAAAAACATAGAGTCATCCACTAAATCTATCTGATAGGGAATCAAATGTTGCTTGCAGATCATTTTATGCTAATGCAAGTCTTGACCATAGTTTTTAAATTTAACTTAAAGCTCCTTACCATCATCACTTATATTAATGCAACTCAAGTCACTACTGACATAACCCACCATTCTGGACTACCAATTTGTGCAGTGCATCTTCTCAATGACAACACAGACATTTAGCTAAGGCTTCCACAATCACAACTTACCCGGATGCCATTTTAAGGCCAATTTCCTATAGACTTTCTTCAGATCATCGTCTCCTGCGTCTCGTTTCACGCCCAACACTTCATAGTGACACCTCATCCTTATAAAATCCTAACTCTAGCAAAAACTGTAAAGACTATTCACGTTGACACGACGAGGCTAACTTTAGCATTTAGCTGGCAACAGCATGCTAGCAACCGGGTAGCATCTCTGATATATCTCATTTAAAAAATCTAACTTTACATGTGTCATCGACGGTATAGTAACGTTTAAATCTTACATATTTAAAAATGTGTTTGTCAAAACAGCTTTAATAAACAAATTTACTTTTAAATACTTATTGTGCCCGTTGCTGTGCTGTCTTATGCCGCTAAATCTCGCGAGATCTCTTCTCTTCTTCTCTCCTTTAAATTTTGAGAAACTTTAAGCAGCATCTGCTCTTTCGTGCCATCTACAGTTGCATAAGACTGTCACTGTAGGCTTTCTTAAAAAGGAAATTTGGCGAAATAAAATCAGACACTTGAGGCCTGTTGCACAAAAATAGGATTCAGATATCCAGTTAAGTTGGGTTCATCGAATCCAATACAAGAACGTCCAGACTGTATCGTCCATACTTAACTGGTTGTACAAAGAGCAACCAGGATGAGCAGACACGGCTTCATGGTGCCAGGTGAAACGCGCTCGCGGGACCCTCAAGATCTATCACTGATCTACCATGGCAGAGTGGCGTGCTTGTCTCAGTCGGAGCATGAAATCCCCATAGAAGCGTATGAGAAGGTCATGGATCAAATAAAAAAAAGGGAAAAGTTATAAAGCTGAGAGAGAAAGCGTGGCAGAGTATTGCAGGCCGCCCGAATGCACAAATACATACTTCTCCGCTGAAACCAGCACATCTAGCTCCAATCCGTAATTAACTCCGAAAACGTAGTTGTCCTCTGATTATGAATCTGTTTATATGACGGTAGATGTGAGTGAAATTATGTAAATTTGTGTGTCTGGCTAATAAAGCGCCATCAACTCCGCGACATCAGTGAGGATTTTCATAGGACTGCAAGTAAGAGAAATACAACTATAGGACAAGTGTTCACAGTCATAGTCGGTTACAGGTTTCCCCAAAATCATTGGTGCACTGGGCTGCACCCACATCAAGATAAAATCCCCCTCACGACCATGTCATCTCAGGGCGCTTCACAGACAATCAGTTTGAGCCAATCTGATTGTCATTCATTGATTCATACAAGCCAATT
>JBBBVU010000020.1:9568575-9578710 GCA_037177055.1 Atherinosoma microstoma
AGGCCGGGTCCCCCGCCACAGCCATAGGGCTGCAGCACAGAACCCCGCCAACCACCCCGGTCAAGGCGACCCCCACATACCATTGTATTCTACTTCAATCCAACAAACCAAGCCAACAGATTATGTGTTTTCTGTGGCAGCGCAAAACTAAAAGTAGCAACAACAAAGTCATAATCAAATAGCTCTGGTTGTTGCAGGTTGTTCTGATATTGCCACTGATAAGTGGCAGCAAAACACTTAAAGGGAAATTCTGAGAAGACGTTTGGACATTACATTATCCTATGATGCAATCTAGTGGCGTATGTAAGTACTGCACCATGTTTGATTACTTCTCAGTAACTTTGACTTTATTTGACTGTTTGGGAATTGATTCCTAAAAAGTTGACTATCAACATCAACCGTCTTTCACAAGTGAATGAAAAAATTACTTCAGATGTCATCATCATCTATCTTTTTTTTTTTTTACTGTTTATATTATATTGTTCAGAGATAGTGCATTCATATGTTATTAAACTGTGTCAATTGTGGAAAAAAAATCTTATTTCCACAGAAAACAAACCATCCAATGTTTTCTTGACATCTCAAAGATAAGTTCACATATTGGTGTTTTTTCAGGACCCGTTCTATGAAATGATTTCATTCTTCAGAGTTTGACATTTGGGTTTTTGTGTATGTGTTTGCTTTTAGATGATTTTGTTTGTTCACTAACTTTCATGGAAAAGAGTAATGGCATCCTTCATAGACTATGAATGCCAATGGAATCATATTTTAGATTAAACACAACTGACTGATGAGTCAAAAGACAAAAATGGCATTAAATAAACATTTATTAATTTTTATGTACTCTTTTATAAATTTGCTGTGAAGCACTTTGAGAACCCTTTGGGTTAATGTAAAGGGCTATACAAATAAAAATGTATTGATTTATTGGTTGATTGATTATGAAGACTAAGTACAAATAAAACCAAACAATAGTTTCAGTAGGTTTGTTTCACATTATAACTCAAAGTTAGCTAATATAAAAGTCTGTTTGGAGCTTACTGAAATATGCAAAGATCTCCACACATTCTAAATCCAGTCTTAAATTCTAATCATGTGCTGTTTTGTTTTTGTTTTCCATTTCTTCATGACCACAGTACACCTTGTTGCAGTATCACCTCCACGACTCTAGGGGTCACTAGTTCGGCTAGTTTCAAGCGGATATCCACTAACTACGCGAGATTTGTGTTCACTGACAAACATGGCGGCATTCAAGAGAAAACGTGGAGGACAGGGACCAGTTAGCAAAAAGGCAAAAAAGGTTAAATTCGTTACAGACGGAGGTGAAACACCAGCTAAAATTGAACATGAGGCAATAAATGAAGTCACAGTCCCAGCACCAGTTTCGTTGGTAAGTGCCCTGGCTTGATGTTAGCCTATTAGCTAAATTTAGCCCACCCGTACGTACAGATTGATTATTCTAAATTAATAAATGTAAAGATTGTATGAGTAAAAAAGGGGGGCAAAAAGTCGTAATACTACTACACATGTCGGATTGTTGATTTTTGTAATGTGACCTGGTAGAAAAACAGTGAAATTGAAGTCCACCACAAAGATTATCACTCGCCAAACAAGTCTGGTTAGAATTAGTTTTGTTCTTTATGTCTAGACTGTTTTATATCTAGACTCTCCACCGGGATAGCGGAATATGTTTGACATTACTCAGTACTGAGCATGTTTGATTTAAAGCCACGACACGATCTACCCTAAACAGGGCAAATGGACCAACAAGGAAAGGGTTCTCATCTTCTCCTCAAGAGGAATCAGCTTCAGAACAAGACACCTGATGCAAGATCTGAGGACATTGATGCCTCATTCAAAAGCAGGTTAGTGTCTTTTAGCATTCACATTAGAGTAATCTTTTCAAAATATATTAAAACTGACTACTACTGGTATCTTCTATGTCTAGATACCAAAATGGACAGGAAAGACAAGTTGTTTGTTGTTAATGAGGTGAGTATGTGGCTAATTGCAGCAGGATCACTCTTAAGTAATCACATGCCACTTAGCAGAGCTCGACATTAAAGTTGAGTTGTTTCTTTGCAGGTGTGCGAAATAAAAAACTGCAACAAATGCATCTTTTTTGAGGCCAAGAAAAAGCAGGATCTCTACATGTGGTGAGTGATCCATTTTATTTTCTACATGTTAAACTTTATTGTAGCTGAAAAGCAAATACAAGTCCAACTGAATAATAATCTTTCCCGGTAGGATTTCTAACTGCCCTCATGGACCTTCAGCAAAGTTCTTGGTTCAAAACGGTAAGTTGCTCCTCTCCTTTAATCTTTAGGTGTAGATGGTGTCTGTCATGCTGTGGAAGTATAACTTAAATTCTCTCCCCCACAGTTCATACTCTAGCTGAGCTCAAAATGACAGGAAACTGCCTGAAAGGATCTCGGCCGCTTCTCTCGTTTGATCCTGTAAGTAGCTCACAGCTGTAAAGCCAGTGAGGAATAAATGAAAACTTGCGTTTAGGTTATCTTATCATTATAGATTTTATCCAAATTATTTTTTAAGTAAATGTGTCAAGGAATATAAGAATTTAGGTGCACAGTTTACTTTCTCTGACACAACCTTCTGATAGTCACTATCACCAAGTCTTGCAGCAGCTGTCTTGTCTTTATAAAGTACTGTCTGAGACCATGGTAACCAAGGTTTTGTTGGTGTGAACTTGTTGGCTTTATTAGCATTTCCTCATTGCTAAGCTTAAACAAGGTAGGATGTGATCTATTATACAGTCAAGCCTGAATAGACAGAACATAAGATTAAGGGGGTGGGGGCCTCATGTCTTTGATATTTGTTTCTACACCTTGTGATGTGGGTGAGGAGCGCTGCTGCTTTTTTGTTTACAGAAAATGTGCATTCATGAAAACACCTTTTTTCCCCCCCTCTCCCTCCCCTACACAGAAATTTGACAGTGAGCCCCACTATGCTTTGCTAAAGGAGCTCTTCACCCAGGTATGTTTTCAGTCTGTGAAGTGAATAATGTTAAATGGTGGGGACCTAATTTAAGTTTAGCTTGTTTGTTTCATGTGTGTTTTTTTTTGTAACAAAAGAGGCTACAAACTTGACATCTGTGCTGAGTTGGATGATGCTAGATTAAAATTTGAAGCATCAGCTGCTGATTCTGCATGACAAGTGTGAATTTTTAAAGACAAAACATTGCATGTACTTTATTAAAAAAAAACTGAACTACCTTTTGGTTTTGTTGTTTTAGACGTTTTCCACTCCGCGCTACCATCCTAAAAGTCAGCCTTTTGTGGACCACGTCTTCACATTCACCATTACAGACAACAGGATATGGTTCAGAAACTACCAGGTAATGTTTCACCACACTGAAGCCATGTTTAGATGACAACACTTTGAGGGCAAGATGTAACTGTTGTGTTACGATCTGGCCTCTCTTGCACACGACAACGCGGTCGGATTAATTCTGCCGTTATATAAATGCAGTTTTTTTTTCAATCCCGTAAACGAGAAAAAAAAAGCAAATTTGGTAGCAGCATTGTTGTGTAAACTAGGCCTGAGTTTGAGGTTTAGTAATGTTAAGGAAAAAATTTGAATTCTGACTGTTTTCACACTTTTTCCCCTTATTCCTTTTTGTAATTATTTCTCTATCCTTGCTTTCCATCTTCAGATAATTGAGGAGGATGCCTCACTGGTGGAGGTTGGGCCTCGATTCGTTCTGAACCTCATGAAGATCTTTCAGGGAAGCTTCGGAGGGCCCACACTCTATGAAAACCCAAACTTCCAGTCTCCTAACTTGGTAAAATTCATTTCAAGCATAATGTTAGAGTCCTATATAATGGCAGTCACGTTAGGTTTTTCTGGCTCTAATTTTTGCTGGAGATGGTCACAATACTGCAATGTTAAAAGCTTGCAGGAGCAAGGTGGCAGCAGTCAGGCACTGCAGATGCTTTATTGCTTCAAACACAACTGCCTTGGTTTAATATGATGCTGAGTCTATTATGATTATAATAATCCTTCACCTCATTGGTTGTTCACATTCACTATAAAAGTCAGCTACATAAAAAAATAAAATAAATCACATTGCATGTTTCACTACTTAATTATAATCTATCATCATCTTCTTCCTCCACCTAAAGCACCGGCGAGAGCTCAGACTGGCAGCAGCAGCCAAAGTGCGTGAGAAGCAGCTAGTCAAGGAAATGCAGAAAATGAAGAGGACAGAAGCAAAGGAAGACTTGGACCAGGATGTTACAGCTGATGTCTTTTTCACACCAGCTGAGGAGAAGCCTGTTCACATCCAAACAGAGGCACCTGAGCCAAAAGCGATGAAGAGCAACAAACACAAAGATTTCAAAAGGAAAAGGATGCAGAGGGCACAAAGATAACTGGATGGACCGGATTTTGTTGAGTCACTGATGCCACGATTCAGCTTACAGTCAGGTCTTTAGTCCCATATTGTGATCTTTTTGGTAGGTTTCTTGATGTCATACAAATCCTAGAGATTTGTATGAGTTAAATGTCTACTGATTATAATGTGGACTAAATTTCTCTTCTCTTGTAAGTATTGTGCAGATTGGTATCTTAGACATAACGGTCTTTAATTTTACAGTACTGAAACAATATTTGCCATCCTTTTTGATAAGTTAACGTTTCATTAAAAAACTTGAGTACAGTAGTTTTGTCTGTCATTGAAATCAAACAATTCAACTTGTATTGTATGATGTACCCTTCAAAAAAAAAGCCTGCAGGTTGTCTGTATACAAATTCCGCGTAACAAATCAGGCATTTACCAATCATTTAGAATCAAACGGAGTTAATGCCTCCCCTTTAATGGACTTCCGACTCAATAACTAGTTTTCCATAATAACCAGCAACATAGGAACTGTCTAGTTATGTAATAAATGAAGAACTTGAGAGTATGACTGGTTACACTACTCAAAAGTGTGTAACATGCAGATGAGTAGCAGCATCTTTTCACAACAAGTTGCAAATTATGTTCACAATAAACTGTTCATTTAACTTTAAATAAGGAAACCTTTCTTAAACTCCAACCCATTTTCAGTTGGATGTGAACATGACAGCACGGACTTCACCTGCCTTGCAATTGGCCACGATGATGCCTACACATGGCAATTACAGAAGAGAGTGAAGCCAATGGTTTATTACTGTGTAGGGGTAGCCAACAAGGCTAAATGCCGCCTGGAAGTGTGTTGCTCCTGTAGTGAACAAAGTGGCTTTTGACCTTGAACATATGGGGGAGTTAACAAAAATAAGCCATAAATAACACCTGAGGTCTTCAGATTACCTCACCCCACTTTGTGGACACTAATTGTTCACGAATGTCTTCATTCAAGCTTATTAAAGTCAGATTAAACGGGCTGTCATCATTCCTCCTCCACTTCCTCATCGGGACAGCAATAATATTCCACAAAGCAAATCTGTCCATCGTCGTTTCTAACCAGGTACTGCAGAGAGAGGAAGCCCCTGCTGTCTGTCCTCACAGAGACTTTGCAGGACAAAGCCAAGGCTTTGGTGGATGGTTTCAGGAGGGACATCTTATATCTAGGTTTGGAAAGAGAATAAGGTCCTTTAATTAAACATATTACAAATATTTGGACAAAGAACATATATTTTTTAGGCAAGTATACAGAGATGAAGAATTTGAAATATTTTCAGCCGTCTTAAAAGTCTCAGTCGAAATCAGGACCTAAAAGTTGTCATTTTTTCTCCCAAGGTCAAATTATTTGAAGTCTTTACACACCTGTTAAGGTGGTGAACTATTAATGGCTGATAAGTCCTCTGATAAAAGTCATGCTGACAATTAGACTGAACAGACTAACAAGATCCTTATGAAAGATGGAATCAGAAAATAAAAGCAGATTTTTTTGTTTGATTTATACACATTTAAAGTCAGACTGGGTTTGTCAAGTTTTGAATTAAAAAAAAAAAAACCTTCTCCCAGTACCGTCAGTATGAGCAATCATACTGCTGATGCTTATGTGAAGCATTTCTTGCAACATTGTTCAAGTGCATGTTTAGAATTCATGATGGGACTGATGTCTATCAGTATTCACTCAGACATAGCTGGTTTGATCAAGATATCTAGTCAACCACAAAGATGCAATGTGTAGCGGACATGTTGCCAGTTCATCACAGGGCCAACATAGAGGGGCAAACAACCACTCGCACACTGTTTTTGGACCGTTAATCTGTAATGATACAGATTTGAAAATAGTATTATGAAAACCGTGTATAAAGTGCAGCTAGTACAGTTATCATGCAGGAGGAAAGTAGCTAAAGAAAGCAAATTCTTTATGCACAGGGCCATCTACTCTAGTTTCAGAGGGGTGGCCTAGTGGTTAGAGAAGAAGACTGGGGGCTTACAGGACCCAGGTTCAAGTCCCCAAACTAGTGACAGTGGTGAATAACTGTGGGCCTCTGAGCAAAGACCTTCCAAATGCTCCCCAGTCACCTCAATATGGCAGCCCACAGCAGCCTAATGCAACTGAAGATGGGTAGAATGCAGTGGCCAATTTCCCACTTAGCAAGAATAAAGTAAATATTATTATTTAGTTTAACTAGTCAACCTCTTGTGGTGAGTATAATTTGTTTCTGTATACCCTTAACAATCCACTTCTCTCTTAATGGTGGCACTCACCTGTTTGTTTGTGTCTTGGTGCACTGGAACAGTTCCATCATGTCTGAGTCTTTGGAATAATCATAATGGGCATTCCCGGAGTTCCCAAATGTTGATAATCTGAAGAGTTAAACAGCAATATATCTGTGAGGTAGCATAAGGCATCTATGATGAATCAAATTCAGGGATTATATTTGAAGTGCGCAGAGGAAAATAAGTGATACCTTATAAAAAATGGTAGCACTGAGATTTATTTAAACCTTAAATTAGCACAATTATGCTTATCTTGCCTCAAAAGATAACAGTTTAAATCAATTAAAACTAAGTTATTTGGAATTTTAGATACATTATCAAGAACTCTGTGTACTGTAGAGCAGGTACAGTATCTTTCACTACCCACCTGAAGTAGGGCTGGCTGGGGGACATGGTGATCTGCAGCACCTCACTGGACATGTCCAGTTCAGAGAAGACTTCTTTCAGACTATCTGACTGCAGAATCACCTTTCAAAAGAGCCAGAGTGCAGCATTAGTACCTACCGTTTTCATAACAACTGCATTTACATGTATATTCTAAAAGGATTTAAGTAAAAGGAGTAAAATGTTGTACATTAGGTCATGTATAGCACCTATATTGTAGTTATTTGATTTTTAGTTATTCTTATTTAGCAATGCTGGTTTAATAACTGAATGAGTGAAGGGAACCTTGTTTGTGACGTTGGTGCTGCTGAACTCAAAGTCAATGGGTTCTTCTGGTTCTTGCGTGTTAATATTGCAAACAGTCACCACACCGCCTTCCTCCAGGAACAGTGTCAGAGGGTAACCATACCCCCTGTAGCACATACGCAATGCTGTTGATGTTCCTGCAACATAGTATGAGTGAGGTAATGTATATTGAATCTCGCTTCAGGTTTTACTTTTCCCCTTCACAATCAAGTTTTTATTTTTACCTGCAACAGTGCTTTCTCCAAAAATATTGAGGCAGTCTAGCAGAACAGTGAGGTTGATCTGAAAAGCCACCGCATCTTCCTTTATGGTGAACTCTTGGAAGATCTCTGCCTTCAGTAATACAGAACAAATGCAGCTGTGTTCAATGAGATGTTTGGATTTATAGTGGATACCTTTGACATTTAACGTGTAAAGAAGAAAAGTGCTACACAAACACACCTGGATGAATGCATTTGCTTGTAAACATTTACAGTCCTCCACAGTGACCTTCAGGCCATTTGGTGTAGCTGTGAAGATGGCATGGTCCTTGAAGGTGATGGCTTTCAGTATGTTTGAGAGATTGCGAGCATGATCCAAACTGGCAACCAAAATGTATAGTTCATCATCACCCTGAGATTGTGTGGACAAAGGCATTGCAATGCTGAAATAAAAACACAGAAATGTACAAGAAATGTTAGTTGATACTTGAAAATGTGAAAAACAAGCACAGAGTACGATACAAAGGGCTCCACCTGTCCAATATAAAAAAAAAAGACATTCATACTAGAGAGCGACTAACAGAACAGAGACATTGAGTCTCTGTGATCTTATTTGTGTGATCTTATTTGTGTGGTTTGGTTGTGGTGTTTGCGATACTTTTGCTTCTTCTCAGGTTCATTTTGCAACTGTAATGATTATTTTGGACTTCTGATTATTATCTTTAAAAACAGATTTGCATGTCTTTCTAGTAATTTTGAACATATTTCATAGAACATTATCCTTTCTAGTCTCTGGACTTCTTGTAGCTCTCAGGAATTTATTGTCTATTTGTCATCAGTTACCATATCTTTTATTATTAGTTGACTATGCATCTCTTCCTGTCATCCTATTGAGTCTTCTTGTAATTTTGTGCCTCTAAGTTTTATGAATGAATTAACTAGTAATGAAATACATTCCTTAAAACAGAGTAGCAGGGCCCCGTTATTTTTATTATTAGTTTATTTACCTATTGGTCCTCTACATTTATATGCCCGTTACATTTATATGCTAACATTTAAAAGTTAGTAGCTTTTAGTTTCTCTGAACAGTTTGGTTTAAAAAAAAAAAGTTAACAACATAATAGACAGATATTTATGTTTCTCTGCAACTTGGATGATGTCATGTAGTCATTTCAAGATGAATTAAAAAACAGATAATACAGAAAACCCCCGCAATACTACTGGCTGTCAAGTAGCTTGGATATAAACTGTTTAACAACGTAGATAATTGTGCCTTCAGTGCAATGTTTTATGACACACAGTCAAGTAAACACGCTTAGTAAAAAAGTGCAATAAGTAGAAATTGTTATTATTATAAATCAGTCAGTCACAAACCTGTAATTGAGTAATTTGTACGACCCTGTTTTGAAGAAATGCGCCCAATGTGGAGCAACTTCCGTCTTCCTCCTATCCTGCGGAAGTTGTGATGCGTTCTAGTTGCCTCGGAAATCACCGTTGCAGCATGACAAATTTGGACGCATGAAGTGCGCCATAGATTTGGTGTTAAATAGGCTAAGCATTGTATTACTGCTGTTGATACTTTATATTTATGTGAGAATCTGCACGCTTGGTACAGTTAGGTGAAGTTAATCCGAATTTGCTTCTTTTTTCCCTATCCTTTCGTTTTATTTTATTTTCTTTTTATTATTATTATTTTTTACATGGACCTTAGACATTCCGATTACCAATTACAACAGAACGCACCATTGGATTTGAGCGTACATCAAGTTCCAGAGATTTCGAAGAAGAGGCGAAACACACAAGAATTGTCTCGTTCACGTCGGCACTTTATGACAACACTGTTTTGATTTGCTCTGGATTCGAGTTATCAAAGTAAGAATGTTTACTCTGTTTAATTCTCTGACTGACAAGGTATTGGGCGTTGGGGTTCTTAATACCTGTTATGCTAGACACCGCGCGATATCAGGAAGCTAACTTCCACTCTGATGACTATGGTGTTGAGATGTATCGTTGATAAGAAGTAACTCATAGACAATAGCTTACAAATAAATGTAACCACGCTAAAGCCGGCTAGACAAATCTCCTGAGAGCCTGGTTTGACAGGATTAAAGATCAATCAGTCTGTAAAGGAGAGCTTTCTTTTCCGACTAACTTAATAAGCTAACCACAGCCTGATCAACTTTGCTGATACAAATCGAAATAATTTCACATCTTGTCAACTTTATTATCTTTTGTTTTTACTATTATGTTAAAATACTCGATTGATCTTGCAAATATATACTAGCGTATGAAATGATTTGTATACTGTTTGACAATTTATTTTAATTCAATCCACACAAAATCCAGCACAGACGCTCACATTTATAGGAAGCTTAAGAAAATGCTGTGTTTTTCTTAATTCTTAAAAACAAAAACAAACAAAAAACTAAATAACAATTTAGCAAAAAAAAAAAAAAAAAAAAAAAAAAAAAACTAAAGGTGCCAGTGTTTCTCTTTTCCTCAGTTCGTTGATTTCCCAAACCCAAAAAATGCCTCCCCACACATGGTTTGCAATAACAGATTCACAACC
>JBBBVU010000020.1:9578810-9596541 GCA_037177055.1 Atherinosoma microstoma
AAAGACGCTCACATTGAGAGGAAGTGGAAGAAAAGGTTGTTTTTTTTTTAGGTCTGAAAAAAAAAAAAAAAAAAAAAACGAAAGAAAAATTGAGAAAAAAAAAAAAAAAAAAAAAAAAAAAAAAAACTGAAGGTGCCAGTGTTTATCTTTTAATCAGTTCATTGATTTACCAAAACTAAAAAATGCCTCCCAACATATGAGTTGACATCACAGGCTTACAGATATAAAGATACAAAGGATTTTTATTTTTGTTATTGCTTGCTTTTTAAATTCTAAATCTGTTGCTTCTACAACAATTTAATTTCCCTTCAGGGATGAATAAAGTATTGAGTAAGTAATACTTTATTCTTCCCTGATTCTGATCCTGATATCTCATAGATGACCCCAGTGTACTTCTAAGGTTTTTATTCCTTTCTTTAATTTTGCAGCATTTGGCGACAGGAGCCATATTTGAATTTCTTGATTGTTCTTACCACTTTTCTATCCATTTGTACTTTAGGGGCTCTGTTACTTTATATTTGGTCAGATATATTTTTGGAGTAAGCAGAATGGAAGTAGACATGCTTTTCTTTTAGGTTGCCTCATTGAAATGTATGATGAGTTTTATCAAAAACTTGAAATCAGTTGAATGGGTCCTGTTTCCCCAGTATAGGGATGCACAAATAAACTTCATTCTTTTAAAGTAGGGTCTTAAATTATTGTATGAGTGTTTGCTAAGAACATGACCTGTTTTTGCGCTTATTTGGATAATGTCTGTTAATGTCTGTTTTACTTTCTGTGCTTCAGGTTTCTTCATTTTGAACACCCTGTCTGAGTTATAACCATGGTGTGCATTCCCTGCATTGTGATTCCTGTCCTGTTGTGGGTCTATAAGAGATTCCTGGAGCCTATTCTCTATCCTTTCATTTCTCCCTTCATTAACACATTCTGGACCAAAAAAGCAGTCCAGAATACTGATACCAGTGATCAAAATGTCAGTGAAAAGAGAAATGGAACTTACAAGGTAAGGCAATAACAAATTAATGATCTTATTGGTAAAAATTAAACCTTAAAGGCTTTTTTATTTGTTTACAGTTCTGTTACAATGTTGAGTGTCAGTGAAATGGCATTTATTAAATTATCAAGTAGCAAAATTATGAGCTGATACTACAATCCAATGGGAACCACGGTGTCAGTACTTGAAAGCTATTTAAGAAAAGATTTGTTCATGATTTACTTTTGATAATACATTTTTGATTTAAAAAACAAAGTGTGCATCTCTTTCATGTCCTACAGCCTGAAAACAACAGTGAGACCACTGCCAATGGATCTACTTTAGCAGCAGATAAGAAGACTGACTGACACCTCTACTTGTTTCTAATGCAACTAAAGAAGCGTAGCTATTCCAATGAAATAATATATATAGAAACTATAAGTTAATTTATCAGTCTTCTTTAAACTGAGTGGTTTAATAACCTTTGAAAGGTATTGAAGCATGTTTTAAATTAATTTCTTCATAATGTTCATATTTTTCTTGTGAATATTTACTGTATGTTATATTGAATCCCAATGAAATAGACTTTATAAGTCAAGCTTGCAGTTTTAACTAATTAAAGAATATACAAGTGCTTGCTTCCATACAAACTTTACATGTTGCCGCAGCTCGTCTGAGAATTTAATAAAGTATGTTTGTATGTATTTTAGGATATTCTGATTTGTACAATATAGCAAGTTTAGTGTCTATTATTTAGGGTCATGGTACTCATTGTGCAAAAATTCTTAAATCAGGCAAGTGTACTGCAAACAAAGTGTAAAGGGAAATGTTTTTGTCATGAATAAATGCATATTTTGACATCTGAGACTTTGAAGCTTTATTTAACAAGGTATGCAAATTCAGAGAATTTTAAATTAGCATAACTTCAAATGGGTCTTTTGCACGTGTTCATATTATCTTCTTGTTGAAATTATTTCAACAATAGTACTGACTAGAAAAAGGATGACAGAAGACTTACTGTGCTCTGAAAGAATTTATACTTTTGGAGAATCAACGAAGAGTTTAATATTATGTTGAGTAAGTGTAGTTTTAGACTTCCGTTGATAAAACTGATCATCATTATGACTATTTCTAACTGAAACTAAACAAGTGGCTTTTAAAATATCGACTTAAAGTTTATCTTTGCCCATAATCACATGGCTTGATTGGTTATCTGAACTCTCTTTCAAATGCTTGAATGTCACTGTCTAGTTTTTGACTAAGGATGAAGATTACGCTTAAACTTCAATATTGGTGTGCTACTCTGATCTAAACATTCATTAACATCCACACATGACTGAAGTTTTGATCTGTCATTAGGATGAAAAGAAAAACAAAAAACTTTGTCCAAATCATCAGTAAAACCCATATCGCTGAAAATATTTACACATCTCAGTTTATGAAAATTGTAATGGTTTGGCAAAGGTTTACAGACCTCTCATATATTGTTGGACAAGATGGTAAAGCAGTTGGCCAGAGGCCTAATTGGCAATAAAAATAAATGTTAAGGTGTCATTGTGAAATAATTTCTTTAGGGACTTTATTTATGTTTAGTGAAAGTGGAACTAGGTTTTTTAATTAATTTTTAAGTGATTTTTTTTTTATGAAAAAGCGAATTTGACGACTACTTGATGTGGTGCGTTTATGTTCCAGGGAAGAAAAAAGATTTCGGTTAGGGTGGATGGAAACAGGGGAATTTACTTATCAACTGGGTTTTGTGGCACTCTGTGTGCAAAAAAGTGCCAAAAGAATAAAGGAATAGTATATTTATCACTGAGCATTTATTGTGGATGAGATTCTATTTCGAAACAAATTTTCTCCCTGAACTCTGAAATTACAAATTTTCATTTGCTTTGAAACTATGCTTCAACGCAACGTCACTGACGTAGTCAACGCCCAAATGCCGTCATTACGCAAGGGTTACCTACGTGGAAAACATGGAGGAGAGGAGTATGCAGAGTGAACTTAGCTAACTGAATCACACTCCGGTTGGAAGTATTTGCTTTTTCAGAGACACTTGATAAACAACCTGGACAAAACCTGATATTTAGTGGGAAGGGGAGGAAAAAACAGTCCGCATTTAACTATTGTAGAAGCCAACGGAGTCACGGAAACTGCGAGAACCATTTATGACAGGTAAGCCGAGCGGTCAGCTGATTGCAAACAAGCAATGATCGTTAGCTGCTTTTTGGATAATAAATTATTATCTACGCATAAACCAGTATAATCCTAAGTGAGAAATTTAACTAACTGGGATTTCATATTATTTTTTGGAAAGTCATTTCACTGCGTTGACTGCAGAAATCGACGAGGCGATGGCTAGTTTCTTCACTTGAAACCACTATAAGCTAAAATCATGCAAGTTGATTGGTTAAAAAAACAACAATTACATGTGTATTCGTTCCATGCGAAGATACAACTGAAGGCCATATAGTTTTTATTTGAATATGGACACTCATTCACTGATGACCATTGAAGTATGAGAAGAAAAGATTTTCTGGTTCCACTTTGTTCTCTTATTGTAGTACTAGTTTTGTATGAAAAGTACACAGTCTGTGCTTCAACAGTACTGTGTATTTCTTGTGTGCAGTAGGTCATTGGAGCTGGCTACACCTGTATGCAAAAGGTGTGTCACTGAAAGAAAATAAAAAAAAAGACATCCTGGTTGATCAAGGGGTATCCTGTAGTCAATGTAGCCTTTTAAAATAAGATCTCCATCAAGATATTCACATCGAGCCTTTAATTGTTTTATACTGGAATTGTTTTGTTGGTGCCTTAAAAGCCCAAAAGACAAGGGATTTTTACTATCAAATTTGAGCATAAGAAAGTGATAAACTGGCTTGCTACTAATTCAGCTAAAACTACAAAGTGCAGACTGAGTACCACCTGAGTAAGAATGTATACTAGTTACTGTCATGCAGCCCGATCACCCTTCCAGCTAGAGGAGGCATGATAGTAAATTAAGAGAGTGAACCAAAGCAGCTGGACCTGGTGGGACCCCTGGTTACTGTTTTAAGGCATGAACCCAACAGCCAACTGAGATTTTTAACTTCAATGAATTGCTGGTCCAGTTTACCTTCTCCATCTGCTTTAAGTACAGTAATTCCAGTTCTGGATTCCTGAATGACAGTTGCTGGGTGGAACACACCCCTTACATTATGAAGTACTTTGTGAGACTAGTCATGTCACACGTTAAAGCTAGCCAACCATAAGATTGGCATTGGAACCCCATCACTCCTGACTAGATTTTTACAATGGGTGATCAGAACAGCCCAGTATATTACAGGGATTACTTTTCCACAAAGTGATTTTAGCTAGTTTGTTGCATGGTTTTGTGTGACAACAAGGACTAACATGTTTTCTTTGCACCAGGATTTGGCATATGCCCGGTGAATAAGTGGTGAAGAGTGGCCTGTCTGGCTGAAAGGAGCCAGCAAATATGGGAGCCAGCACCAGCCAAGTCAGTGATCTGTCTGATAACCCCAACCTCAAGGCCCTGGTGGGCACAGAGTCCATATCTGAGAATGACCCCTTCTGGAATCAGCTCATCTCCTTCACGTTTATCAGTCCCACTAGCAGGTAAATGTACACTTCTGTCTGTTGTTTTAATAATGTTTTGAAATGTTTCAGGTTTTTCTATCAAACAGTCCCATTACACTCCACTTCTGGCCACCTTTCTGTCTATGAAACAAGTGTAAAACTAAAGAGTAATTCACCTTGAAAATTACTGGCAGCGATAATAACTGCTAGCCAGAGCTATTAAGAACTAGATTAAAATTTCACATGCCAAACAGATAAAACAAAAGAACACTTAGAAAGGAAAACAAAGTTAAGGTCACAGTGACATGGGTAAAAGTTCCTTAGTTGCAGCTCTTTTGTGTCATTTCATCTGCATAGCTGGTGAGTTTTAAAAATGTAAACAACTCTTAACTGGCTCATGTCAATGAATTTCTCCACTGTGAGATCAATAAAGTCTATCTATCTATCTATCTATCTATCTATCTATCTATCTATCGATCTATCGATCGATCGATCGATCGATAGATAGATAGATAGATAGAGAGATAGTAAGTATCACACAAGTTCCTGCCAGTGTATTGCAACTAAGAACGTTTCCCACCCAGGATAAAACATTAAACTTTAAAGCGGATGTGTGCAGAGCTCATCTGGGTAATGATCCAACAAGGTTACTGTTGCACTTCAGTGAAGATAGTTGACCATTAACATTTAGGTCTTTTGTCAAAAATGTTAATAAGTCAAGATGCATTGCTCCTTTTAGAAGTGGACTGTGACTGATGTTACATGTTTATATAGCAGGAGTGCTTTTTTTTATTCATTCTGGGGTCGTTATAAACACATTTTTATTTATTTTATAAATCAATTGACAGAAGAAGATATGCAACACTTATTAAAACATGATGAAGTTCTGTAAAAGAAAGCTAGAAACAACTGGATTTCTCAATTATGCAGAAGATAAGAGAGCTTTGGAGCAGCAGCATCAGTCATATCAGAATTGCAGAGTATTTTTTCATTAAAAAAGAAAAAAGAAAAGCTACACCATCTTGTCTTGATGGAAAAGATGTTAGTGCCTCTCTTCCATCTGGCTTTGGCAGGAGTTTATCAACGGTTCCACTCTGTTGATATAATTGTTTGATGCCATCCCAAAAGAGAAAATTATGTCTTATGTTGTCTTAAAATGGTCAGCCAATGTTTTAAACTTTGTTTTAAGCATGTATTAAATATGCAACATGAGCATCAATTATCACAAATATTTATTAGACCATGTTTGAGGAGCAGGATGGTTTAATCATTGTGTGTGAAATGACATTACCTCACTGTCATAACTACTTACTTACAAGAAGCTCTCATTAAAATAACTGTTTTCATTTTTCTGAACGTGAAAGTATTTCTTTAGGAAACTAATGTGATCCTGCTTGCTCTGGCTTGTTGAAACCAATTCAGCATTTTTTTTTACTGATGGTCATGGTTAATACCTAAAAGGATCGAGATAAATTCTCCGGCAACATACTGCAGGATCCTGTGTGATGATACATGATAGAACTGACCTCCAGAAATTAAGCAAACTGCACTTTGAGCTTGAATCAATATTTTCTGCAGTATATACGGTACATGGATCCCTCCTAAATGGCCTAATCAATGAGTAAATTTATCAGAAACAGACGTGCAGTTCATCCTAATATACATTATAATTGTATAAGAATGTGCTTTTTAAAATTTCTGCTCTTATAGATCTGATAATTGCAAAGCACTAAAAATGAGAATTTTATTATTATTATATGTAGTTTTGCATTGCAAGTTATACTTTCTTTATCATTGGGTGTTTTTTTTAATGTTTTTTCTTTTTTCCCATTTCACAGTGGAGACTCCAAGTTACTAGAAGAGGCTGTCATTCCTGTGGCCAAGACCCTCAGTATGTTACCTATTTGTTTAATGTTTCTGTTTTGTTGTTGTTGTTGTTGTTGTTTTTTTTACATAACAATGTATTAACTGTGGCATCCTAGAGTGTATTGACTTCTTTGGAGTTAATATTTAGATTAAAGATTCACATTCTTTCTTGCAGAATTATGCATTTTATGAGAATTATTAGTTTGATGTGTCGGTGACAATAACATTTTCTCCTTTTTCCCCCAGTTGAAAACAATCCCAGAACAGGGAACTTTAGTGCTCTTGTAAGAATTTTTCTGGGAAGAACCAAAGAGTTGAAAATTTCAACAGAATGCCAAGAGTAAGTATGAGGACATAGAGGAGAGATAAAACTCAGAGGGTTGCATTAATGCTGACAGACTTTCTGCAGGCCAGTTTTTGTTCGATTACATGCAGACATCCAACGTCTTTTAATGGAGACAAACACAGAGACAACCACATACTGTATGTGGCAATAATCTGCAAAGTTTCATTTCCTCAGAAATTAGTCTGGCCCATTTTATTAAGTGTTCAGGAGGCTGATACTCATTTTGTATCAAACAGCATTAAAGGTTGGCATTAACATTTACCATCCAATACTTTTTCTAAGTGAATTTGGTATGTATAATTAGTTAACTGGTTATATTGATTACATATCCCTATTGATCTTTAGTGGTTGAGTAATATCTGAATTTCCACTAAATGGTTTCAGTCTCATTAACTCTTTTTATATTTCCCTCTGTCATATGTGAACTTACAGTGACTTGTGCATCAATAGTTTTTTGCAGTGAAGTCAGCTTTATCCTCATATTTTATTCTTTCCTTAGGGTGTCTAGTTGTAAAAGCTGCATCACATTTTCAACAAGCCTGGTAGTTCTTTTCAAGTCCTAACAGATATGATCTTTGCATCTTTGCCCAAAGCTAGTTTATTGCATTACATTTTTGCATGACTATCGTGTTGTTAAAAAAGTGGAGGCGTAATTCAAGAACATATTGTCAGTCCGGGAAAATTGTTGTTCTTTTAAGCATTAAAGGAGATTTACTTTAATTGTTGCCTCTCTTGAAAGCAGCATCACTGATTTCTACACACTCACCTGCTATTAGTAAAAGATGTTGATCACAGTCTACTAATTTCATGATCTCCCTGAATGTTAGGACTTTGGGTGGGGTACAGAATGTCATGCCTAGGCTGACTTAACAAACATGGCACATCCCAGGGCAGTGGACAGAAAGCTGCAGAAAGAAAGTGCTCACATTGTCTTGATTGTATTTACATCTTCCTGAGATTTGCGGAGCTGAGCTGCATTTACAACTGACATTAACAACAGTTTTTCCTCCTCACTGTAATGTCAGGTCAAATTAGCTAGTAGTGTATGTTTAGTATCTCCAGCAGTGTACATTTTCTGTTAAGTTGTCTTTGTTAAATGAACAAATGGCACAATATGAGCTTTCACCCAGATGCATGCATGTTTTCTCTTCCACAGTCAGTTGTTCATCTGGCAGGCTCACAATGCACTGTTCATGATCCGCTGCCTGCTCAAGGTGTTCATTAGAGAGATGAGTGAAGAAGAGCTGCACCAACAGTTTTCCTACCAGGAGAGGGCACCAGGCTACTGTGGAGGTGAGCTCTATGACTAGAGCAGGGGTGTCCAAAGTCGGTCCTTGGGGGCCCGCTGTTCTACAGGTTTTCATTGTTTCCCTGCTTCAATACGCCTGACTCAAATTAAATGGACCCAACAGTCTATGAAGTTCTACACAATGACTTGAGTCAGGTGTGCTGGACAGGATTGTGGCCCTGGAGGACTGGAGCTGGACACACCTGCACTAGAGGGTGTGTCATTAAGAGTCTGAGATGCAGCTGTAGATAAATGTAGTAATATGAAGAAATCAACATTTAGACTGACAAGGTCATTCTGAGGGAACAACCTTTAGTCCCACATTATATCACAACAGTGATGGCTCGTTTTTACATTTGGTTGCACTTTTTTATGCTTTTGGCTCCTAGTGAATTATGACAATATTGAGTGAATGGTTAAATGTACAAGACTTCCTTGCATTGCTAAATTGACTTGAATGGAAATAATCATTTCAAATTGGTTTGCCCATCCATCAATTTTCTGCTCCTTATCTGAGCCCAGATCAAGTTAATTTGATTAATTTCATCATTAGGGATTATTGTTCTCAACTGCTGGGAAGCACCGAAAGATGTTGACCTCATCGTTCCTCTTATTCTCTGGCTGTTGTGATTGTAAATTACATATTTTATACATTTTATGTTTTCATTAAAGAGTCTGCTGCCCCTATTAGTTGATTCCCCCCCCCATTTTTGCTCCGGTGCAAAGTGAGAATGGAAATAGGGAGGCATGGGAAAGATGGAAAGAGGGATTGTGGGAAATGTAAAAAAAACAAGCACGACTGGCTATGATCATCAGGGAGCTATGTGTGTCTCGTATAATAACTCCCTCTACCCCTCATGTAGAAGCAGGGAACGAGGACCTCCTTGAGGAGCTGTTGTCCAACCTTGTTCACCTGATTGTTGAAGTGCCCCTGCTGTAAGTACCTCCTGTGTCTGCATGTGAGGAGATGGTTGACTTAAACACCACACTGTGTCTTGCAAACAGTAAAACAGTCGGGCATGCAATTGTCCCTATGCACTGACTTCTTAATGGGAATGGTGATTCATCAGGATTACTTTATTACCTCATAGTGTCTCATTTGCTTGTTTGAATTATTATTTTTATTTTTTTCCAATTATGTTTTTGCATTTTTGAAATGCCTTAGATGTTAGTGATAGGGTGATGAAAAGCAGTTTGTATCTGTATTATTTGTCTCTTGTTTACCAATAAAAGATTAAATCCCTTACCGAACATGCCAGCCTGACGATGATGAAAATCTGAGCTGGCATCATGAAAAACTGTGGACCAAAATAATAATAAAACAGGAATGTAACTGAGAGATGTTTGTTTAGGGGAACAAAAAAATGATTGAGATACAAATTTAAGTGCATTTTCAATGAGTGGGAGAGAAGGGAACATAATGTTTGAAGAATAAAATCAGCTTTTACTCCCACTGGGTGGTGCACACACAAACACACTCTGAATTAATGAGTGAATAATTCAATGGGTGGGTGGCTCATCAATGGCTCGATTATCTGATTGACTATCTGTCAGAGAAGCATACAAAGACACATCTGCAGTGTCAAACAAGTTCACAGAAAATGACTGACATTTGTTATTTCCTTGATATTGTATTGCTCTCTTTTTCTCTCTTTTTCTATGATTGTTGCATTTCAAGTTTTCTCCCTTCTTTCTCTCCTGTCTCTCTTTCTCTCTCCTTTTCTTCTGTTGTCTCTGGGTATCAAACCCTGGCTCTTGTCTAAATGCATTCGGCATTCCAACATTATTCATTGTCTCAAGCTTAAAGACTCCCTGTTTTTCTTCCCTTAACCACTTTGTGGCCGTCGGCCCATTTCCTCTGTACGTGCTCCTTGTTTGGAAATCTGGCCATTCTTTTGGTATAGCTTCCCCAAATCCCAGGCAGACTCCTGCACTTTTGTGGCTTTGTTTTGAATAAATGATAGATGGTTTGTTTATTTTTCTAGTCCCAGGTGCGGAACAGAAACAATTTTTCAAGTAATGGACCGTAACAAGAGTTATAGAAATATTCAGATATTATATTCATTGTTAAATTTGGATTGCTTGTTATAAGTAATTTGAAAATGTCACATTAGGTTATGAAGTATTAGGATTGGCCCTTTTTCAAAAAAAAAAGGAAAGGAAAAAAAGAACAATAATCAATTGCTTAAGCAAAAAGTAAGATATTCATTTAATCCCAAGGAAGAGTGTTTGTGTGCATTTTGGTTAAAATCTTCATTGTGCTGTGTCAGCTTATTTGAACGAAGCTTTTCAATATTTATTGGACAAAAAAAACCCTACACTTTCACATTCATTTGGTAAGATTTATTTGAATTTATCAAAGATTTGTTTAATTTCTTCAATGTATTTTTCATCAGGCATATATATTATGTTTCAATCTTTATCAATTACTGAGTTTTGTCATTATTGAAATGAATATTCTCTTTTCTTAAAGGTTTTTTTTCTTTTTTTTTTTAGGATGATTCCATTTTTTAAGTTAATAAATTGGGATTGCAGATTGCTAATCTGTATTGAGTCCTGAGTTTGCCCTCGGGGCTGTGTGCTTCATACTAGCTTAGTTGTTTGCTTGCTTTTGTTACATTTGGAACTTTTTTTTTTTTTTTTGCATTATTTCTGTTAAGTAATAAGATGTAAAAATAATCAATAACTAGCATTATAACATATTTTTATGTTACCTTTTCACTTGCCCTATACCTGAGCCACACATTTCTTTGCGTTTTTTTATGTGAAACATCTGATAAAGGAAAGCACTTGGGTGGAAGTAAGGTTTGCATACAGTAAATGTTTAGAGATGGAGAACCTCCACTCAGATTGGTTAAGTTTATTTTACTTCTCTTTTTGTGTAGATTTAATTTAGCCAAAAGGGAAATATTTCTGTTTTCTAACTTTGGAATGGAATTGGAATGTCACAAGTATACATAAACACCCTAAACCTCCAGTATTTGTTTGTTGAAATTACTTTTTACTGAAGTGTGATACATCATGTGTCAAACAATTATACTTTTGAGATGGATAAATATTTTTAAAGATCTATTAAGTCAGATTTTTTTCAAAGCATGAATTGTTAAAGTACTTCTTTTTGTATGTGTGTCTTAAAACATGCCTGAAAGCAAATATTAATATGCAGTATTTATTCAATTTGTATTAATTTTGAAAAACCCATTTTTGTGCCACTTTCTGTGAGAGAATTATGTAACATTTGTTTTATACACAAAAGGTTGCTGGTGAGATTTATATTCTCTTGGCATTTGCTCAACTTAAACATTTAATGTAAATATGAACTCTTCATGTTACTGTCTTTTCCTGCAGAGACATCACCTACAGCATCCTGTTTGAAGCAGTGACCACGTTATTGGTGTTCTTCTCCTATCAGCTCTTCCACAAAGACATCCTGCGAGATGGATTAATCTACCAGCACATCATGAAGGGACGATGGTGAGAAAACATGGACATTTAGATTAAACTTATAATTGCTGTTAACTCTGACCTAAATGACGAAGCAGAGTTTTAAGATGAAGAAGTGGGCTGTCCACAATCTGCCGGCGACCTTTTTTGAACAGGGTGTCAGATCATTTTGGATCTTCTCCAAGTCCATCGTGACAGTTCGATCTGATACAGTTAGCATTTCTGTGTGCTTTAAGACAGTCTCGTCATGTTCCAAACAGAGACGTCATGTGCCGTTCAGATTATGCTAAAAGGAAAAGAGATACTTTGTCTCCACTCTTATCTTCTATCTTGTAGTCTGTGATTGTCGGAGGAAGCAAATGAAGATGTTTGCTGGCAATTTTTCCTGGCCAGAGCTGCCTTTTGTCCTAAACACATGTATGTTTTTGTTGTGTTTACCCACAATTCCCTTTTCTTTGTAGTCCGCTTCCTGTATTTGGTTCACTTGAAACTGACCGAGACCCGCATTTGTAGGCGGACCAGAGTCCGCTTTTGTGATCCTGATCAGAGTTTGTGCATTTTCATCTCTCCAAAAGAAGCAGACTTTCCATTTAAATGAACTATGATCCGGATCAAAAGGGCTGGTGTGAATGCATCCCAAGATACTTTAAAGATTATGTGATCATCATTCAATAGGAAAGCATGAGCAACTTATAATAGGCTGAACATTTTTGGGATGACAGTTATTTTTTTCAAGCTTTTTGGTTTAACAGCTACATACAAGTGAAATCCTACAGAAGGTGCAGCTATAAGGTTGACAGACTTGGTTTTAAATTATTTAGATACACTTACTGACGCTGTAAGGCTCTCAGTCATATTGTATATTTTGTCACAATCACAAGCAGAATTTCCTCTCAACTTTTCAAGTGCATTGGAATGACAATATACAGTCATTTCAAAGGTCTGTGTCATTTGTAATAATGGTTTGCTCAAACAGGTTTCCACCATGTTTTAAAAAAAACCCATTTCTTGTTTCTCCAGTTTGTGTCTGACCAGTCGACTTGTGAAGACACTGCTCTACAACTTCATCCGACAGGAGAAGTGTCCTCCTGCAACCCACATTTTTGAGCCAAAAGCTGAAGGTGGTCTGCTTTATGGCCTGGCATCTGGGGTGGCAAGTACGGGCATACACATACACATCCACACAGAATAATGATAATAATAACACCCATGAAGGAAAAGGTAAAATCCCTATTTTTTCCAACCCAGCTCATAATTTTAGCAGTTATTTATCCTTTAGATCATTTCTTCCCAATCATATAAGTGCACACATGCTACAATTTAATTTTTTTGTTTTTTTGTTGTTTATGTTTTGAAGCTGCTGTCTAAAGAACAAACATTTTACATGTCACCTAAACATAATGATCCAAACTGATCCATTTCTTATGTCCATGTCCGCAGTGGGCAACACTTAGAAGCTCTACGTGTTGTGTTTTCCTTCCAGTCTCAATGCCTTAATATTCAAAACCTTGTGCAACACAGTAGTGTCTACTTACAATGGTTTGTGCAATCTAAGTTGGTGAGAAATGTCTTTTTTCTTCAGAAATGGGTTCTTTTGAATAATGCTAAGGACTTATACAAAAGTATGAAATATTTTTCAAGAAGATCCACCACATCCATTACATCAAAATTAAACTGTTCCCATGATTGAATTATTACCTTTGACTACAAGACTTTTAAAGTTAATATACCATAGAATAAGAGCTACATTGTAAGCAGAATTGCCTTTTTGTCCTTTTCTGACTGTAGCCAAAGAATGAGGGAAATCAGATTAATCTTTGAATTGGAAATATGAGCCATGACAGTGTGAACGAAATGATGAGTCAGAACAGAGCTTGTTCTACATATTAGATTGGTAAAGTGCACTGTTTGTGTGTGTTTGTGTGTATTGAATGCATGTTTGTTTGAGTGTGAGAATAGGGCCGGGTTTCCCCCATGAATAAATGCTCTTTGTTGGTTGTTGGAGGCAGATTCCTATCAGTGAGCAATCACCATTCAACCCAGCCTGTCTGTCTGCGGCCAGTGATCGGCTTGATGAGTTATGGTGCCCTGTCCTGTTCTGTAATCCCCTAGAGCCCGTCTGTCTGCAGCCGCCTCCCTTATACACACACACAGAGACCAACAAAGACACAAGCTCTCTTATATTCAGAGCTCAGAATCAACACTTGTTTTCTTTCTCTGTCTCTCCATCTTCAATGCATATAGACATATAGGATTGCCAGAATGTACAATAAAAGAGTGTTATTTCATACTAGTTATAATTCTTTATTTATTTTAGCTTTGCAGCATTAGCAATGTCTACATTTATGGGTCATAAAAGGTATTATAATCTTTTCTTATAACATACAAAGTATAATGACAATACATTCAGTAATTATTGAGACAATTTACTCAAAATCATGAAAACCAACCTTGTTGTGGCACTACTACACCACAGAGGAAGAGTCACACCAGTCACAAAAATGTTTAATGCAAAACTTCCTATAAAAAATCTGTCTTTCCTACTGGATGTTTATTGGAAGGTCTAAGAAAAGGATCACAGTGTTTGCTTTGTGGAAATTGAATGATGACTATACATCTCTCATTTGTCTCTTTTATTCTTCCCAGCTTTATAAAGATAATTAACCAGTTAAATTCTGTGCAACATCAGAATATATCCCTTAAAACCCTCAAAACATTATTGGCTTCTGTCGTCTATGTCTTTGCATTTACTAATCTGCGACTTCCTGCAGTGCAGACTTTCAAACCACTGTGTGCTAAAGTAATAATCACAGAAGTTGAGGAACAGTTAAACATATTTGGTGCTCACTGTGAGAGATGGAATAGCATCAGTTAATTTCAACGGTGCATTTGATTATTTTAATATTTTCAAGAAACATACAAAAATAAATGGAAACCAGTGAAACTAAAAGAGTACAAAAAATGTATCACATAGCTTTTAAGTTTTTCCTGACTTTGGAATACTAAAAAAAAAAAACTACAATAACAAAAGTCAAATTAAAATCTTCATGATAATTGCAAACAAAATCCTCATGCCAGTAGAGTATAAAATCACTCATATCTTTGCATTTTTATCCCAGGTTAGTCAGTTTTTTTCTCACAATAAAACACAGTTCTTTTGGAAAAGCAAAGTAGCTCTTGATTGTCAAACATTTTGCTGTCTCAGGCTGAGCAAGCATCTGCAGGGGAGATTATCACCCAGTCTGGCAACTCAAAACTTTTGCCTCCTCGCTACAGCTCTAATCTTGATGTGCTGTTAATGTTATCCTTATTTTGATAGCAAAAATGTGCTCAGGTGTACGTTTTCTTGTAGGTGTTCACATTTATCTTGTTAACATGCTGACACTTGCTATTGAGCACAAAAAACAAAGTGTAGCAGATGTATTTTGTTATTTAAGTAGCTAAACAATGACTTTGATGATTGAATGTTATTGAACCAAAGTCACCACACTCCATCCTTAAGGAATGAGCATGTGTGCATTTAATCCCAAGGAAGTTCATCAGCAGACATTTCAGTCTGGACCAAAAAAGTGAGTCAACTAAATTACTTTTCCCAGAACAGTGCTGCCAGTACAGCTAAGGATTTCTCATAATTCTCACAGTTTCACAGTATTTTTCTATTTGTGTTCGTCATTCAGAAGAGTGTTTTGTTTTTTTATCATCTCTACAGCATGTTTCACCACGTGTATTTTTGGATAATCATCACAAGTCTGGAATATTTGCATGTGTATTGTGTGTGTTTGTGTGTATGTGTTTATCTGGATGTTTGGCCTAAGCTTTGGCTTAAAGCCCTGACATTCTGTTTCATTTACTGTTATGCAAGTGAAGAATTAGGACATTGTGTCTGTCTGTGCACCAGCCATTCACCTCTCTGTCTGCACTGTGACATACAGTACATGTTTCCCCCTGTAACTCTGTGCAATCATTTTCAACTTCACTGTTATGCAGAGATGTAGTCTCTTTTGAAAGGAACTGTTTGCCTGTTTCTTTGATTTGAATTGCTCGACATTAACTCTACGTACACAATAACACATGAATGGGTTATTTGATAAGAGGTCAGGGTGTTGGTGAGTACATTCTGTTGGTGTCTGTATTTCTGTTGTTGCCGGCCGGGTGTGTTTGTGGTAGTTTAGCTGGTCACCTAGTCTCAGCCAGGGACTTTAAGAGATGCATGATTGTCAGATGTGAACAACTGAGAACAACTTGGCATGTTACTATTGCAATATCACTGTTACTAGTAAACAATGACTCCACCAGGTAGCCTCTGTAGGGAGAGGGGCTGCCTGCATCAGTCCCTGTTGAAAACAGTTAGAAGCAGCTGGACTTTACTGTGAACCGGCAGTTGCAAAAGTGACATTTAAGTATTGATACTCGTGCTAACTAATATCTAACTCAATACAAAATTTCAGTATTGATTAGAAAATAAAATCTGAGAATCTTTTTTTTCTTTTTTTCTTTTTTCAACACTCGCAGAAATCTTGTTTAATAATTTGATTTGAGTATAGCCAGTGGCTTTGTGCTAGTGGTAATATCTGTGATTGTAGTTGGCATTGTAAGACTTATGTTTGGGCATCATGCCCTTCTATCCTTAAGCCAAGGCTTGTTAAACATCTGTTTTTGACCAGATTAAATAGATTTTTACACATTTTTTGTGTGTGCGTGTGCTGAAGAGACTCGTAAAGATTTACAGATTAAAAACAGCTTTCTGAAAAGCTACTGCAAAGGGGAAATGCTTTTCAGGCTGGAGAAGTGTTGCATGTTTCATAGTTTGAAATCTTCAATGTCCCCAATTTGGGAAATTCAGAGTACCAACTTCTGTGTTAATAGTGTGACCTTCTCTATTCCTCGCTGCACCCTTCCTCCTCCTTGCGTCCTCCTCCTCTTTTTCCAGCGGGCCACTAGCCAGGACTGGAGCAGTAATGTAGCATTATTGGGTATATGTAGTGGGCAGGCAGACAGGCAGAAGGAACTGAGCCAGACGGATAACAAACGGCACCCACAAAGGTAAAATAGAGCTCTGTGTATGTGTGTATGAGAATTCAGGAAATGCTGTTAACATACCGGGGTCCCTGACTACTGGTTCAGTCACTGTGGTGCCAGCGATCTGATGAACAGAGCCCCATCACAGCTCTGACTACATCTTGTTTTCTCTCATTTCAGCAGAGAGAGGATTATCTTTTGTTAATTGTCATTTCTCTCTGGGTTTCTTGTTGTTTTGAAGGCACTTTGGTTATGTCCTTTGACCCAGATATAAACAAATCCCCTGTTGTATACACACTTCAACGTCCTCTGCTGGTTCAGCACTCCACTGGCCATTTAAATAAAAATCAACATTAAGAGGGAGCACGAGTTTAAGTGTTTAAAAAGCCTTTTTTTCCCACCATGCATTCATGTTGAAGATTTTTTACTTTATCCTCAAATCTTCACCTGTTCTGTTTCTCCCTCTTTCTCAAGAAAAGATAGTGGAATACTACTTGTCATTTTATTATTGACTTCATTTTTTTTATGTAGTAGGATGCTTGTGTGCACAAAGCCCATCTCCCCTTTAGTGTTTTGATGTGATGTGTGATGTGTCGAAGCAGAGATCCAACCTTCGCCTCTAGATGGCAACATATCTGCTTGGCTTCTCTTCTAATTGAGTAGTTTGATCATTGTGGACCTAAACACACCACACTCGCACTGCCTCCGACTAGTGCCTGATCGTGCATTCTGTTTGGCTAGATGCGCAGGAGCCAGAGACTGTCATCTGTGTGCCTTGGTGTTCATTTTTCTCGCGCTTCTCGTGATGCTTGAAAGCACCAGCACTTCAGCTCTTGCTCTGTAAGAAATTCTCTCATCCCCCAACAAAAAAAACGTACCCCACTCTATTTGGCTTGTGGTTCTCGTTTCTTTTTGTTCTGTGGCGCCGTCTATGTTGTTTCAAATTTCAGGTGCTACAAAGCATTGTGTGACTCTATTGTGCTTGCATTGGCTGTGATTACATCGGTCTGAGAGCACATATTTTTTGCAGTTCATTTTCAGTGAATTGGAAATCAGTTGTTAAGATGAAGAGCTGTCAAGTTTGTAAAAACCTAGATGCTTTTTCTATGAAAGGGTTGACTTCTAAAACCTAACTGCTCATTTTTATTGAATTCTTAGTTGAAATGGAGATTTTCAGTTTTCTATCCCATCTTTAAGTTTTCTTTCTGCTCAAGAC
>JBBBVU010000020.1:9596641-9609758 GCA_037177055.1 Atherinosoma microstoma
CCCGATCTGCACCAAACTGAACATGGGTCAGTCCAGTTCCATGCTGACCACACCCACATGTCCAGATGACGTCACGAATTTAGCCACGCCCCCTGGAACGAGGAAGTGACCCATTTTAAGGCTAAAATTACCTGCATTCATCAGACAAACATTACTATACCACCTCTCATCACTCATTAATGGCCGGGAGGTTACTTGTAGACGCGGCGGTGCAATAGGCCAAGCGGCGCCATAGGTGCGAGGGCCTCCATCGCCGCTAGCGGCTTTAATTTTTATTGAATTCTTAGTTGAAATGGAGATTTTCAGTTTTCTATCCCATCTTTAAGTTTTCTTTCTGCTCAAGACCAATCAAGAGAGGACTAAGAAGATGCACAAGTGGCTATTATGGAGATCTCTTCGGCATTGTAAATTGTAGCGAGAGTCACTAGTAACACCTTTGTATGTAGCTTCGTAGTGAGTTTTATCTCCCCGTTTAGTTCCTCGGCTTTCAACTTCACTGTTTTGATTCACGCTCGCTGCTCTCACAGCATCGTTTTCAACTCGTGCTGGGAGCCGTTTCCTACAACAAAAAAGAAAAAAAGAAAAAGAAATCTCCAAAAACCAACTGCACACATCCCACTCTGCCAAAAAGCAAATGCAGTTTATTGCCAAGTACCAAGTAAAGCAGAGCATTTAGTAGCTCAAGTCACAGATTTCCCTCAGGCGATGGCAGAGACAAAAAGTGGAGCCAAGCTAAAGTAAATATTCAATTGACATTTGTCAGGTGGGAAGAAACATGACTCCAAATGAATGATTATGCTGCTCCATAACTGTTGGATGTGTATACAAGAAGCTATTTGTGAGCAAGTTCAGTATAAAAAAGGGATTAACTTAAATAAACCCATAATCATTGATCCTACATCAAATGATTTGTGAAGTGAGCTGTATCTGGTAAATGTTGATCCCTGTAGATGTTTTTGTTGCCACGATACAACAAAAGGAACTAAATTCAGACTACTGAGAAGACTCTACCCTATATCTGCCTATGTCCTTGCCTGATTTAGCTACTGATTGGCCCAGTGATGGGTGTGATATAGTAAGTGTGAAACTGATGGTGAGATGAGAAGCTGACCATTTATTTGATCTATGTGGTTACTCATGCATCTAACCAAGTGTTGAATGAACCAAATTTCATATCTTGATCATTTTTACCTGAATCCCGAAATACGAAGAATATCTCGATATAATTTTTTTGGTCAAGTAACCACGGAGACGGTTCTAATTTACAGCCTTGAGTGCTAAATGCACCTTTATTAAGGATAAACACCGCATTAAAATAGTTGGTGGAAATGAAAGTAGCTGTATATTAAAATGATGAAAAAAAACAATTTTCAATGACCATAACAAAAATATAGTTGTGCAAAATGCAAAAAGAAACAATACTTTTGACTCAAAACAAGCTATCTCGATATAAACGATGTTCCCTCATTCTATATCTCGAGTGAAAAAGTCGTGATATATTTGAAAATCTCGATATATTGCCCAGCCCTAATCTAACCCAATAGTTCACAACAATATGGACTTAGCAGGTCATTAGCACACCAAGGCTAGTATCACACAGTTTGGGGCTGAGGTCAACTCGGCCATAGTTGGTCTCCATTGTCAAACTAGCCACTTTAAAATTTGACCCTGTGCATTAAAATGGAGTGAATTATTTCAGATTTTTCCAGCAGCTAAACATCAACGAATAAACAAAATTTCATAACAGATGTTGTGGTAAGTTCGAGGGAATGACAGAATAAAGTTTGGAACTCTGCATTTCAGCTTGCTCAAAACCATGAAAGAAAAATAAAGCGCTCCAAGTTTAAGGGAGGTTAGTTTGAGCACAGAGATGGCAACAGACTTGACCTCAGTTCTCTTTGATGTGCAAGTGGTGAGCCAAAGCGATGATGCTCGTGTTAAATGCCAGTTATGTTAAATCCTTGGTTGAATGAAAAGTCGGCATCGCATTTCCCACTGCCTGCTTCTCAGTTATCAGCGCCTCCTTATCAGTAGCTAGATCAGTAGCTTCACCATGGATGAAGCCTCCACGGAATTCAATTTAATGCATTATAAATATACTGTTGGCTTTTTTTATTTTTATTTACCAGAGTTCATTCATTCATTCAGCTTTTTGCCTATAAAACCAACTGAATTTTATAGAAAATATAACCATTTTGACATAATTCGAGGTGGTCCTCCCTGTATTTTTCCTCGTTTATCTGCCATGTTTTTTAACAAGTCCCTTTGAATTTACCATTTATGTTGATTTAGTTTTCTAAGTCAACAACCTTGATTTCACTTAGCCTGATGATTAAACTTTGTCCTAATTCTTTTGAAATATATAAAAAGTATATTTGATGTGGAAATATGTCCATGTTTTCTCATACTAAACATTGCAGACTAATTTGATTTTAAAGAGTTGTGCTCCATGGGTTTCTAATGAACCAGTTACTATTTCATTAAAAAAGAAAACAATTACAGAACCATATTAATCATATAGAAGTGTGCTAATTGTTTATTTTAATGGTATAAGATCCATATGACGCCATTGATTTTTGTTTTGATACATGTGCAGGTTTGAATTGAAATGAAAAATTTGAATTTAAAAGAAAGGAATGGAAAGATTAAACAACTTCTTTTTTAAATATATTTTTATCTCTGTATCACTCTCCTTGTAGGTGGTCTGTGGAGTGTCTTCACATTGGGTGGAGTTGGCGGAAAAACTGTGACAGACCAGGAACACAACCCCTTGCCATTATCCAATCAGAGCCTTCTGTTACTGCTGGTTCTAGCCAATCTGACAGATGGGCCTGACTGGCCCAACCCCTACCGCCAGGCTATTACATGTTTCAGAAATACACAAGGTGATAAATTTACGTATTGCTTATTATATTCTGCTATACCTATATGATCTTTGAGACAGTTATCTTTATGTCTAATAGGCACCAAAAGGTCAGTGAAGTGTTGGTTGTAATATTCTTGACAATATTTACTCTACTTTATGTAGACACGTCTTCGCTGCCCGCAGAGCAACCTCACACTTTCCAGATCAATTTCAACAGCCTGTACACAGCTCTGTGTGAGCAGCAACGCTCTGACCAAGCCACACTACTACTCTACACCCTGCTTCACCAGAACGCCAACATGAGGACTTACATGCTGTCAAGAACCGACATGGACAATCTGGTGGGTGGAAAAGAGACAAACTAACTTGGATTCATTATTCTTGTCACAGTCTGACATTTTCAGCAAGTTGGAAGTAAAAAAAAAAAAAAAAAACCACTATGCACAAATCAATCTCAGTGTGACTGGGCAATGTTTAATGAAAGACATTATGTGGTCCTTCCACACATACATGGGTATGGCCATGAAATCGTATGATCTAACCCAACGCCACGGTTCAGTAAACAAAGATGTTTGCAGTGGCAGCTGGTGCTTTTCTGTCCACGTAGGACAGTGCCAATTTTTCCCTTTATGCAGAATGTATATGTGAAGGTATTTGGTGAATGAAAATCAATCTGTGGAGGCATATATGTGAATTGTACCCATACAAGCGAGGCTCTTTCACACAGCTTAGTTTTATTGGATGAGATCTGGAAGTAGGAACACCAACAAAACTAATGGGCACAGAGATCTTTTTGACAGTTTGCAGACTTACAGGCAACACCCTAAATTTTCATTCATAACTGTAGCTCTTTCAAAGTCTCACCTTATTCTGCCACTGTCAGCCCTTTTTGATAGCCTCTATAAAACACCATCATTAAAATATCTAGACTCTGCATATCAAGTCGAGGGGTTGCTAATAAGTCTAGTTGGCTTTTTCTGCTGAACAGTAAAGCACCTCTGTACAATAGTATGGAGCTACCAGTTATTTGCATATCTTGTCGACCAGCAGCTACTTTGCTGTTTGAATAGAGCCAATTGGAGATGCTACAAAAGTTTTGAAATTTGTGCACATGTCATGTCAAATTTGATCTTCAGACAAACTGACAAAATCAAAAGTAAAAATGTAATGACAGTAATAGCAGAGCTGAAGTGACATGTATGTTGAGCTTGCCCTATTTTTTTCTCTCAGGTGTTGCCTATCCTTGAGATCCTTTACCATGTAGAGGAAAGAAATTCTCATCATGTCTACATGGCCCTCATTATTCTCCTCATCCTTACAGAGGATGATGCCTTCAACCGCTCTATACATGAGGTGGTAGGTAGACACACGTTTTTATTATGCCTGTCACATCTCAGCTCCTGTCAGTGAAATCATTCGTTATTTGCAGTGTCTCAGATTATAGTCAATCACTCCTGACGTTTTCAGCAGGAATGTGTCTTTTCTGTCCATCTCTCTCTGTCTCAGGTATTGAAGAAAGTCACATGGTACACAGAGAGGTCATTGACCGAGATCTCGCTTGGTAGTTTGCTCATCCTGGTGGTCATCCGCACCATCCAATTTAACATGACACGGACAAGGGTACAATGAGCACATTCAGTACACAGTTCATGCCTCATAAACAAGACTGTAATAGAGAAGTTGGTTCTGAATTCCTAATTGTTGTGTTATTTTCCTCTGTGTGCGTCCTCAGGATAAATACCTACACACCAATTGTCTTGCTGCACTTGCAAACATGTCAGCCCAATTTCGATGTCTCCACCAGTACGCTGCCCAGCGCATCATCAGGTAAGGACGTACTAGGTGTATAAATGACAAAGTAAATGGAGTAGAATGAAGGATGGTATAATAGATGAAGCAATCTGTTCTTATATCCAGTTATTTTCCATGCAACATAAACCAGCACTCATATCATTCCTGTAAATGTATTCTGTGATAGTCAAAAAAGTAAAGTCTGTTTTTTATTGTGTGCGTTGTCTTTTTGATATTAAACCTTAGTCAAATATCGCATCTTTAGTGGTTTGCATCAGAAGTTTTTCCAATGCAAATTAATTGTCAGGAGTTAATGTTTTTCTTTTATAAAATGTATTTTTTTTAGAAATATTTAAATATAAAGCTTTTTTTCACTGTGACAAAAAGAAAAAAACTGAAAAATACAGTTTTGCCTTACCTCTGCTTTTTGTTTAATTTATTTATATCACCAGTAAGTATCAAATGAAATACATACCATTACTATCTTTCAATGTTGTTTGCCTCTATTGAGGATGAGCTTGAGTCTTCACAACAGTTGTTTCTGTGACAAGAAAAGAGTCCAAAACGGTAACCTGACAGAGGCAACAAAGTATTGAGAAAGCTTTGTCTGTGTTCAGAGAAGACTATTATGTAACATGAAGGAAATTAGGGGAAAGGGTTTGGTCCATATGGAGACGGAAGAAGAGCACAAGGTCCAAATCACACACATACACACAAAGAGACATCAAGTCATTCATGTATGTTTGTTAACTCCAGGCGAGCAGGAAGGAATGTTTCCTTCCCCAAAGACGTGCGCACATTCAAGGATCCTCTTATCTCACGGCTTGTGTGTCTCTTCATATCTGTGACTCTGCTGTTTTGAGTCAGAGAGGAACACGGTCTTTAAATGCGTACATTTCTGTCCAGTAGTGATGTAGAGCAACTGACTCCATGTCTGGTGATAATGATAATGATGATGACTGTGATGAGCTGGGTTGGGCTAAACTAGTTGGCTAGCAACTGCAAGATAAAGGGAATTTCCCACCAGGAATTTTTTTTCCAAATGTCAGCCAGGCTGTGCTGATCTGTGCTCCATAATTGACTCTTGGAGAGAATTGTGGCTGGTGCTGTTTATTTACAGGCTGCAGTGGGTTGATTTACCATCCCCACTATGACTACTCATCTTCCTTATTATTTTATGTCCATCATCGGTGTCCAACAACATTTTGTCTCTTCTGCGTTGCAACTCTGCGTTGTATTGCCTCTGTTCAAGTTAATTTATTCTGAGGTCTTTAAATTTAGCAGACAAGCTGCAGGTCACCGTAGGTTAGTGACTCATGATCCTAGTCTGTATCAGACTACTAATTGTTTTTTATAGATTAATCAATTCACTGTTGGTTTCTAGACCCCATCCTTATGAGCAGTTGACAGCCCCAGAGTATTTAGTTTACACCTCATTTGGGAGGGCACAGTAAAGTGTTAATTTCCTGTCTATCAAATAACCAATTAATTGACCAATCTTTTTCTAGTTCATAATAATCCACTTTTTAAATTTGTGCCCATGGGACATGTTGCTCATCAGGTTCATATTTTTATCCAGAGGGTCTAGTAGTGGAATAGCTTTTATGCTAATTCCGTTTTAGTTGCTTTATTTTTAAGGTTCACCTCCTAAAAAGCCTGGACTACTCCGATTGGTCAAAAATGTCTGTTTTTTAGTGAGGCAAGTTAGTTTACAAACCAAACAGGTGTTATGCAAATATATTACGTCATAATGTTAATGAGCAACTGGGAAAAAAATGGACCTGGACTTTCAGTTGTTGTAGAAGAAAAGCTTCATAGAAAGAAAATAACTCCCTGTTTTATGGACTTAGCAACTTTGCAGACCTTTTACTTAAATAAAGTTCTTTAACTCTATACTTAATCTTAAGTAAGAAAAATTGCAAATAGTCAGTTTACTTTAAAATGACAAAACATTGCCAAATATGTCTTATTTATTGCTTTGGATAAAAGTGCTGTACCAGTGCTTTGTCTGCTATCAGTAAAGCATTCAAACTCTTCTGCCAGTCCTTGGACAAACTTTTCCTCCATCTGAAAGACCAAAAGGAAGAATAAAAAGCAGAAGTATAACAGCAGCATTCCTGGCTTATAGCCAGACAGTAGCCTTTATTGTATGAATTCATCCGATAATTTCAGTAAAATATGTAGAAAAAATGTGACAGGTTTTAAAAGCACAAATATAAGTTTTGGAGGCACTTCATAGTTGATCATAAAAACTCCAAACATAATCTTTCTTGTGTTTAAATAAAGGTAACTAATGTTTATGAGCACACATTCTCTTCATATTTATAAAACTTCAGTCTCAGTTTTACAGAGTGGTGTAGAATCACACACGGTGTGTGTCCACATAAAAGATAATCTGCTGGACTGGTGCACAAGGTCACCTTCTCTTCTTATCGTGTCAAGGTGAACAACATCTGTCATTACTTAAGCCTCATACCTGACTTTAGGATCCAGCCAGTTCTGTAGAAATCTTTTGTATCCCTGTTTCTTGGACCGTGTCCATCACTGCCTGAACATAAGTGACAGATGGGACAGGCCAGCTAGTCAAACTGCGCATTGTGTGTTAACATCCCAGATGGACCTTGGTTGGTGGTCTTCCATTTGAAGTAGAAAAAGTTGAAAACATAGAACGATTGTTTTTTGAGTAGTTGGAGCTAATAGGGCCTTTGACATTAGAGCTGAAGATGACAGGTAGACCTCCACATAGCTGCTCTGATGCCTCCATTTGGCCAATTATCCTGGATAAAGATTGGTCCAGGCTTTTGCGCATATGGGTGTTTCCAGTGCTGACAGATGGACAAGTATACCCTGAGAGGCATATCAGAGCTCTCTTTGTGTACCTGTCTGAGTTCCTCTACCCTTTTGCATTCATTGCATTTTTTCCCTATTTTTCTCAATTAATATACAATTCAAAGATCTGCTCTCCCTGGACAAATAAGGGGAATATACAGAAGTTAATGTGACTGCATTAATGGTGATGTGTGCACTGACCCACTCTGTTCTTACAACCCAAGGTCACTCTGACAGAGTATCTTGATGTCTGCAGCCATCATGCACCATCACATGCAACCAAAAACACAAAACTGAGAATCATATAGTTTTATACCATATAATCATACACTGCTCAAAATAGATGGGACACTTAACACATCATAGATCTTGATGAATGAGATACTCCAGTTGAAAATCTGTATTCATTACATAGTGGAATGTGTTGAGAACAAAATAACACAACATTGATCAGTGGAAATCAAAATCATTAACCCATGGAGGTCTGGATTCAAAATCATACTTAAAATAAAAGTGGTCAGATCACAGGCTGACCCAACTGTGGAAATTCCTCATGACATTCCTCATCCACGTGTCTGTATGCACTCCCTACAACATCTGGGCATGCTCCTAATGAGAAGATGGATGTGCTCCTAAGGGATCTCCACCCAGACCTGGATCAGGGCATCAGATCACCCCTGGACAGTCTCTGGTGTGATGTGGCGGCGGTGGGTGGAACGAGACATGATGTCTCCAGGCATGATTTGTGTGTTCTCTTTATTTTTTTGAGCAGTGTATATAATGAAACAGGATCACACACATTTACAGATACTGGGAGGGAGAAAAGATAAATTCAGAAAAGGGAGTTGGAAAGAGAACTGGACTCAAATTGTTCATAATTTATAGTATTTTGACATGTCATTTTAAAATGATGTCATGCAAGTTTCATGATTACTTCCAAGACTTATTAGTATCAATTATTTCTCAAAAGCTTAATTTAGAAATACAACAGGTCTGTCTTTATTAGTAATATTTCCCAGATAAAGGCTTTCCTTAAGCCCATTCTTCATTGTTAATTGTACATTTATTATGGATTTTGTTTTTCCTGTTTTCTGCTGGTACTACTGGTACTTCTTTAACATCTGTTTGGTTGAGTAACCATTGCCACCTTTGAAAACTGTGTGCATGAGGGGAACAGTTGATTGTCTGAATTATGCATGGGATAAAGCTTCAAATTGTGATATTGTGAAGATGAGATGTTGCACGTTTGACAGAGCAAAATGGAAATAAGGGAGGGAAAGTTTGAACCATTTATCTCTTGATTGTAGTGGCAATCAAAGTAAAATTACTGGCAAAAAAAAAATTGAAATACTTGTCAGAGCAGCAAGAGTAACATTTAGCCTCTGTATTGGAAATTCAGATACACATCTGCATGTTATGGCATTTTGTTGCCTCTTGAGGGGGGGCTCAGAAATATCTAATGTATGAGCTACTCTTGGTTGTGTTGGTGAAGTTGTTGGTCCTTTAGCTATTCTCTGCTGTGGAAAAGACAGAAGTCAAAGTGAACCAAGATCTTCTTTGAAGATTGAATTTAAGTGTTATGTAAGTAGTCCAGTGCACCTGTCGTCTGAACTTTTTACCTGTCTTTATTTTTTTGGGTTTTTTTGCTCCAGATAAATTTCAGCCAATCAGGATTTGATTAAAATATAGCTTCATTCACAGAGCTTTATACACTGTTAGGTTTTTATATGACTCCATATTGAATTTCCCCTCGGGGATCAATAAAGTATATATCTTATCTATCTATATCTCCTGGAAAATTGGCGGAAAAAACCATGAAGATGTGAAGCAGCCCATATATAAGCCTGTATAATTTTGGTAGTTATATATCCACCAACGCTCCATGTTACGTCATTTGTTCAGTTGTTGCCATGCAACAAACACAAAACCACAGTGCGTTTATAGTGATCTCTGGAGATTTCACTCTCTTCAACATTTACAATTTTCAAACATTTTTTAACTCTATTTATTTATTTATTTATTCATTACATTTAAACTTTGTTTTTAATTCAAGTCTTTTTCTTGAGTAAAATATACTACAACAGTGCCATTTCCCTTTTGGGGAATCGATAAAATATAAAATTCAATCCAACAAAGACTGCGTATTTGTATTTTTTGATCATCATCAGTGTTTATCATTTGTGTGTTGCTTGAGCTCTCATTTTTCTCCTCCTCTCTGTGTCTGCCCTGCAGTTTATTTGCTTTGCTTTCCAAAAAGCACAACAAGGTTTTGGAGCAGGCAACACAGTCTCTGAGAGGCAGACAAGGAGACAACACAGCCATGCCAGACTATGTGAGTAAAACACAAACACACACTTGCTCTCAGTCTGCACCAAGTTTATTAATAGTTGCCAAATTATGTCTACATGGATAAGGAAAAGGAATTTGACACGGATGTTTGTGGGAGTTTCTACTTCTGAAGTACAGTGATTTTCATATATCAATCTGTATGTTTCTTTTTTTTGTTTCATATTTTATTGATGTGTATACAAGAGGAACAAGGGTACTTGCATATACCAGGGCCAATTGATGTCAGCATTAAAGATGTTCCTATACACCATTAGAATTAGATTTGTATATTTTTAAGAACAAATAATGATTACAAAAAAGTAAAACCAGATAGACAGTACAATGGGAAAAAAATACTTATACATAGTGTAGCTGGATTGAATGTTATCAGTGTTGATATTGGCACAAGAGAATCTATAAAGAAGGCGTATCCATGATATAAAACTTTAACCAAATCCGAATTTAGGTAAGACTGGATAGATAACTCCATTCAACTTGATCAAATGCTTTTCGGCATCAATTGCTATTAATACTTCACGCGTAACCGTTGTTTCTTATGAGTAGATTACATTGAACAGAGTATGAACATTATAATAAAGCTGACGCTCCTTCATAAAGCCGGTCTCTTACTCACAAATGATTGTTGAAAGAACCTTTTCAAGTCTTTGTATCTATGAAAGAGATTGGTCTATAGAAGGTACAAAGATTATTTTTTAGAATAACACTGTCTCAATGTAGGAGGGAGAGAACAGAGTGACAGCGACTGGACATAAACAGAATAAAGTAATAGAATAAGTTTGGCAGGAAATGCTTTAAAAGAATTGACCTGAATCCAGTATCACAACTCCATAGCTTCTTGTTTATCGTCAACTGTCTTACCTCAACATTCTATGGTTGGTTATTGTAAACAGCTCAAAGCTTATTACTTAATGCTTTCTTGCAGCATAAAGTAGTTATTATTATAAAAGGAAACAACAACAACTACTATTTTTTGCTAAATAATAATTATGCTCTTCACATCAATCCAACTGTACATTTTTGTTAGCCAGACATTTCCCTACCATTAGATACATGTGTATTTTATGCCCAATCTCTATGTGTTAACTAAAATGTGGCGGCTTCTTTTTTCTTTTTTACTTCATAGAAACATTTCATTTATGCTGTTTATTTTCAACATCTAAAGCTAAACTTGGCTATTTCAGAAACGGGCATTTTCATTACACCTTTGAAAAAAAAAACCTCTGGAAAAAGATGAAACACCACCAGGCATGGACCTTGCCATAAACCAATCGTCCTTCACTATTCTGTCTCTAGTTCTTTTTTTTTTTTCTTTAATTTATTTTTTATAACGCTTCGCACAGTTGACCATTAAACAATTTAAGGATGATTAGAATTAACAATGAGGTGTGATGAAAAGTGTGGTAACTACTGCCAACAAGCAGATGTGCCTTACATTCCCAGCAGCAGTGAGCAGAAAGCAGTGATGCTGTTCCTGAATAAACAATAAAGCAGAGCATGAAAAAGGTTGCAATATTTTGTTAACCAGTCTTCTTGCTCGGGGCGCCACTGGGTTTCTCAGTGGTGAACATGAGCAAAATCAAAAGTCTTAATTCTAATGCACTCACCGTGTTGCATCTTTTGGATTTATTCCTCCTGTAAAAATAACCTTTGTCTCATCTGGAAGCCCTTCAGCCTTTTACCATCTGAAACTGTGACTTCATGGGAATTAATTTATAAGAGCAGAACAGAAGAGTGTTCATTTATAGAGGTTAGAGAGGAGGAATCTTCCCTTCTATATATTCAATTATGGGTCTCAAATTATTGTTTACTTTTTCAAAGAAAGTAATGCATTTAGATTTTTATTTTGACATTTTTGATAAGTTGACATTCATGCTCAGAGTAACCCAGAATATGTTAACTTGGCATTTTGCAGTGGCTTGTAAATCAGTTGATAGTTGTTTAATTTTGTTCTAAGCTGCTACTAATGAAGCACTTAGATAAAATGACTAAGTTGCTACAGTTAATAAGATCATCATGAGCTTCTTTACTATCAACTGGGCAGATATGATTGTCTGTCTGTCTGTCTGTCTGTCTGTCTGTCTGTCTGTCTGTCTGTCTGTCTGTCTGTCTGTCTCTTAATTTGTATGGCCCAGATTAAATGTGTGTTTGAGAATGTATTTGCGTGTATCTATATGGACAAAGGCTTCCCAGATGCCTTCAGGTGTTGCGGAAACATGAGAGTATGTAAGTGCTCCTTCATCCATGTGATTATTATGATGAGGCCCTTTGCAAACAGCCATTTCTGCACACACTCAAAAAAAAAGTGAAATGCAATTATGCAGCTTTGTTTTGATGCCTCACTCCTTCAGGGCTTATTTTAATGTTCTGCTTTACTTACATGCATGTGTAATTGCACACTGTATAGGATTGAAAATAGAAAATGCTTCGCTATCATTGAATTTTCTTTGTTAAAGATATTAGTCCCACAGAAAAGGCAAAGACACGGGTATGGAGTAAGAGGTTGAGATGATGGGTCACAGTGCTCCTGGATTTGTCAGACTCTGTGTTGCTCAAAGGCATGTGGCAGCATATTTCCTGAGAATTTTGCAAAGGTTTTCTTTTCCTTGAAAAGTGTCTGACATGCAGTCTGGGTCACAGACTTTAAAGACAGAGCGGGTAAAATTCTTCTGATATAGCTGTTATTCTTCAGCTTAGACTACACTAACCCTACATGACATTGGTTCCCATGTCTACTATCCACATCTAGAGGCCAACTTTGAGTTATATTGACATCTTCTGATGAAAGGGAACATAGTGTGTTGTTTGCCTTAAAAGCTTGTGCACACACACACACACTGAAACATAAATTGAGTTTGATTATGTCTTGAACAACAGATGAGTTACAAACTGCACCATCAGCTTTACCTGTGTGTCTAGTGGTGCACATCTGATTAGTGTGTGTTTATAAGCGTTGAAGCAGATGTGTTATTTGGTTAAGAAGAAGGTGACCATTTCAGCCTAGTGTTGATTATTATGGATTATTATTATTATGGATATTGTATAGTAATTAGATATATAAATTATGATGAGTAGGAAGGGAATTCTAAAAAAGTGCTTACTTCTTCCCACTCCTTTTTCGAACCTCTTTATATTATGATTTGATCATGCAATATTATTATTATTTTCTTTTTTTTTTTTATTTTCTTTAAATTTTCTTGTTTGTGGTTTTTGTTTGAAATAAATTCATTCATTCATTCATTTGTGGTTAACCTGTATGTATGTGTATATATGTGTATGTATGTA
>JBBBVU010000020.1:9619646-9629773 GCA_037177055.1 Atherinosoma microstoma
GGGGACGAGGCGGTGCAATAGGCCAAGCGGCGCCAGAGGTGCGAGGGCCTCCATCGCCGCTCGCGGCTTTAATTCTATTTGTATCTCCATCTGTATTTTGTTTGGGTATCTCTTGTCAGTACTCTTTCCTAATATGTCTGGTTTTTCTGCCCTGCAACAGCCTGCAATGAGGAGTGGGGCCAGCCAGGGAATCACTAAGCTATTGGTTTAATGATGCCAGCTCCTACTTTACAGGGATTTACATGTCTGTGCCTGTAAACACCCTGTCCACACACAAACATTTGCATACTAACATGCAGGGCTATGATAGAAGGGCTAGACACACAGACATTGATTACATCTGCAGACTCTGCAATTGTCAGACAGGTAGCAGAGGTCAAAAGCACCTGCAGACTTCACACATTTTTGGCTTGTCGAAGAATTAGGTGCAGAATCTCACAGGAGCTCACAGGTGTATGCACACACTCACAGCTTTCCCGTAGGGTTAATGTAAATGGTGTAGAAAAAAAGTTAAACGAACTGTGATCATTGAGACTGTAATGATATTGTCAGAGGGCTGTGTTTTTAAGGGTGGAGAAAAAACAGAATGAGTGGTTGTGACTAAAGTACTACGCAGCGAGCTTGTAAAGTTGCACATGAATGTGGGAGCATGAGCAGAAAAGAGGATGTTAGTGGAGGACAAGGAAGGGAAGGACACAGGGAAAGATGAAGAAAAAAGCTGTAACAATAACATTCAGTCAAACAAATACGTCTGGTGTTTTCTGCTGGTTTAGGGATGCAGTTTGGGAAAAAACAAGTGTGGAGGAGCAGGGTGGGAAGAGGAGAAGGAGGAACAGCCAAGATATTCAAATCCCGTCTGGGTTTCAAGTAGACCATGGACCTCTTAATCTCATCCACTCGACAAACATACATGCAGGACTAGGCAGACGTCTAGCTAGCCTATTTTCATGTGACCTGAATTCCCCAGTGTGGCATTTTTTCCTGCCAGACTAATCTCATTAAGCTGGGTGCTGAGCTAGAGAACAAACACACTAGGCATCCCTCACTCCTACTCTGCTTTCCTCTCCTGCTTTTGCCTCCTCCTCGTGTTCTTTGTCTCCATCATTTCCCCCTGCTCTCAACTTCTATGCTCCCATTTTTGTCGCTGTCTTCCTCCTTCCGCCTCCTCCTTCTCAGTTGTCTCCCATATGTGTCCCTGCTTTCTGTCTAATTATGGCCTGCCACTGCAGAACAGAGGAGAGCTGGTCTAGCTAGGCAGTGGAATTGAGCTGAGAGAGCCACCTCTGCTTCCAGACGTACAATCAGTCCTCATTATTTCTGGCTGTCCTGCCCCCCACCCACCCACTCTCCATGTCTGCATGTGAACGCTCTACACACCTTCCTCTACCAGCTTGTGGAAATCAATGCAATACACTGGTGCATCTGTGTTGCACAGCAGAATACAGTTATTTACAATTATCCCAATCCCCTGGCTACTTTCAGGGCTGATTGTGTCTGTCCTTGTGCATGATTTGAAAAAGAAAAGAAAAAAAGGCCACATAGAAGCAAAGTTATTTAAAAGATAAGGGCTAGTTTCCAAAGCAGGTCACTGAAGATGGAATATAAAATGCTACCACATGCGGTTTTGTTACAGATGGTTAGCCCAGATTTTAGGTGGAAGCCTCCAACCAGCTTGAAGCAGTAGTCTTGCCAGGTTCCTGCTTTGAATAAGTTATGGCAAATTTCTTGGTCAAAACGGGTCATGATCAAAACAATGATGGTTGCCATGAAAATGAATCCATGTAGGTATGTCAGAGGTTTGGATTGCATCTTATCGTGCAGGGGAGGCTCTTTCTTTATCATTAAGCTTTACAAATCCATGCAGAGCCAAGATTTAAATGTCTTACTTACCACCTTATACATCCGGTCCTTAGAGGACTTAAAATATCTCCTGAGCAATACAATTACATTTCATGCTTGAAATGTAACAGGATGTAAACCCAGAGGAAGCTGCTGATGAATATAGTCTGAGTCTAAGGTGAGTTTTCCTGTAAAGGAAAGAGGATTAACATTTTCAGACATACTGCCTGAACTGGTCATTGAACATTACATGCAGTTTTGCTGATATACTTGTCCCACTACTATCTTAACATCTTAGTCCTTGTTTGGTATTTATTGTTGAGCTGATTTTACATCAATTTTGGAAATTCTAATCTTCTTTATTGCATTTGCTGAAAGTTGGTGGTCTTTGTGTAAGTTGATGCCCACCCACTGCTGGAAAGCTCTGCATCTGTACTGAATCCCTCACTGGCAGCAGATGTTTTAGTAGCAATTCAGCTTGATGTGTTTTGTGGGGACAAATGACATTTTAACATGTCCTAGAAGAGCTCCGAAAAAATTGGGAATCTATGGAAGATGTTGGAGGAAAATAGATGCAGTGACTCTTAGATCTACTTTGAATCAGATTTCACATTGCAGCTCATATCAGATTTTTGTAAAGACAGTCTGAACGGCACAAAGCTGATTTCTTTAAATCCGACCAAGGCCACTTTCATATGTGGTCCTAGATCGGATACACATCCGATCTGTGTCGAAGTGAATGGTAATGCCACATTTCATCTGACTTTGATGTCACAGAAGTGAGACAAACATCACAATTCTGCGCCACGGGAACGAAGGGGATTGAATCATGGAAATATCTAATCATTTAATGTATCAGTTAGGTGTAATTTAGTCAGTTCCAACTGTGCAAGTACTTTCAAATTGATATACAAACATGTGAAGCACCCATATTTACTTCCGTAAACACTATGCACTTTAAACGTCGTGTTTTCCTCTGCGCATGCATGCCACTTCAGGGCCAGGTATCGTTCACACTGGTGTGATGAAAGTCGCATTTTAACAACCACACAAAAGCATTTGTGATTTGAGCATTAAGACCTCCAGTGTGAACGTAGTCATAGTGTCCTGGGATTGTATTTACAGGCACATACAGTGTTTTAATGACTCCTAACCATACTGATCCAGGACCAGTACTGAAACCTATTACATAATGCATGTTGTGTTCAGTCAGCCATCAGACTGATTTCATTAAAAGTGCTGCATTAAGTTATGGAATGGAGCTAACCCCAGCTCCATTCACCCCAGGTTACAGTGGATACTGTGTACTGTTTGTAGATTAAGGCCAATATAAAGCAGTATAGCCAGTGTTATGTTGTTAAGCTTCTAAGCAGCTAATGGTACACTATTATAAATTCTCTTGCAATAAATTTGGCCAAATTATGAGTCTCTTACCTTTTAATTATTTTGCTCTTTGGCAAATTACAGGGAAGGAAACAAAAACTAGTCAATTCTGTTGATGGTGTACAGATTGTTTTGTATTTTTAGACTTCTTTGCAAACTCCATCATGTAGGATTATTATCTTTAATGGTACTGGTAAATGATAAGTTATGCAATACTCTGCCCACAGATTTTGAACTGCCAGTTATCATTCATCTCTTCAACTGTATTTGCCAATATCTTTGCTGCCTGTTTTTTTTTTTTTTATCTCTTTAAAGATTATTAATTTTCCCACGGTGTCTACAGTTTTTGTTTCTTTGTGTGCCATCATGGAACACGCAAGGCAGTGGCTTATCTCATCATGGTGGCGCCTGTCTGGCTTGTAGACACATTGTTATGAACAAAGTAACTAAAGGACAAGATAGAATCTTTCTTCGTAAACCATGGTTTCCACTTTTAGAGCATTTTGACTGATGTGATTAAACATCTTTAATAGATTGCTATTGATGAAGCACGTTTCTTAAAACTTTTCAAACCCCACTATAACTAAATTTTTTCAAGAGCTGCCACCTGTCTTCCTGAGATGAAAGGTTTCTGTGTCACAGATGTATACACGGTGACAATATCAGCCAAATTAAACATTTTCAGTGCCACACATGTACCACTTATTAGAAAGCTTGGGTTTGGTATCCTAGTGCTTACAGGGGCGAGTTTGGGGCTGGAGAAACTGGGTTCAAGTCCATGGTCTGGAACCACTGTGGGCCCCTGAGCAAGGCCCTTAACCCCCAATTGCTCCACAGGTGTCGAAAAAATGACAGCCTACTGCTCCGAGTGTAACAAGTGATGGGTTAAAAGAAGAGGTATACTTTTGGTGTGTTTCATAAGATAAATACTGAGAAATCAAGATTTACTTCTTATAAAAGCAGAACTGTACTCTCCTATTTGTTTAGACATCTTTAAAGAAGTCCTACATAAGCCTTGAGATTCACTCGGGACCCCAGTCAGTCCTAATATCTCTAATACTGAGTGGATCTTTGCAGAGGTGCTATTAGCTCAGATTGTGGGATCATAGGACAAATAAATTATTTTAAGAAAGCAAGGCAAAGTGAGTTATTACGGGAAGATGTTTACATTCAATGTTTTTGTCCATGGCTACTTGTTGGTCTGTGGTGCAGGACGCTGTTCCACTGGTGGTCTTTTTTGCTCAGTTCAGTGTATAGTTCACTCTGCTCTATCATTTTCATCAGGATGGCTGAATAACATGGTTTTGCTGATTCATGGTTCAACATAAATGTGCTCATCTCATGATTAACTACATCACCACAAGCATAAAGACTGGCCAAATACTCACACCACTCTCATACAAGTATAAAGTACCAAAGATAAATCATCTTAAGTTGTACATGAGAGTGCATTTATTTCTTTTATTTATTATGTGGATTGAATAATTATTTGCTTCTTATTGAGTGAGATGGTAAAAAGAATGTTATCAATATGTCTGTTTGACACATACAAAGTTAGAGACAGTAGTTGGTTAGATTAGTATTTAGGTCCCATATACACAACCACGCTGAGACAAGTTTTTTCTCATATACACTGGAACCGTGTGTTGGGTGGACAAAACCGCAAGTTTGAGAACGCTCTCCAGAGGAAAATTTTCTCAAAACGCAAGGCAAATCCTGTCCATGTAAACACAAACTGGAATCTTTGGACGAAAATGACATCTGTCATGTCATCTTACATTTGTGTACTCAAGCCCTGTTTACACCTGCGAACAGCACAACAAAACAATGGCGCACCTGTGTGTTCTGTTTGTGCTTCTGAATCTTTTAAAGTTATTTTGGTCTCTAAAAGCAAAACCTGCTTTTTTGTGCAACAAAGACTCATAGATTAGTTCTTTGCAAACTTTTTGAGCTGCTATTGCCAAGGTAACATATGTTTGTGTTTGTTTTTTTACAATGATTTAGTGACCCCCTGAAATTATCTTTTGAAGCCGCAGTTTGGGAAAGGCTGTGCTAGATAGCCAATACACCTCTATACAAGTGGATGTTATGTCTTCAGGTATAATGAGGATGTAGCGCACATGTTGGGTGTGACATTGCAAAATTTAACTGTTGACTACAAGCCCACACTACTTCATTTCCAGACCTTTTTGCGTTTTAAGTCTGCTTGGAGGTAGTTTTCACTCCGATGTTCTGTAAATACAACTTTTTTTTAAAATGCAAAGAGAAAAATTTGGGGCTTTGGATGGAAACGTTGTGTAAACAGGGATTTAGACTGGAAACAAGTGGAATCTGCCAACTGGACAGTGTCCAAGGGCAACAAAATCAATCCATCAGCACCTCTGAATCTTCCAGATCACTGTTGCACAGGGAATTATGTATTGAAATTTTTCTTAAACAAAACTATTGGAAGTACCAGAAAGTTATTATGCCAAGCCAGAAAAAAATGTCTGTCACAACCCGCCTTCCCTTATGGAGCTACAGTTGTTAGATTTTTTTTTACCTCAGAGTTTTAAACATAGATTTTATAAAAAAATTTCCCTATTTTTTATGTCTACCAAAAAGCTACTGTGTGGCATTTCCAAAATGTCAAACTACTTTTTTACACACACAAGTAATTACAGCACATTCTTGCATGCAGGTTCCTGTGCTGTCACAGATTTGTGATGCATTGCTTCTTTCCATTACATCCTTATTCATCACCTTCATGAACTTCTCTGCAACGAAGTACACAGTCTTATAATTTGAGGCAGGTCTATATTGTATCATTTGGATCATGTGCCGCCTCACTCCATGAAGCTTTCTCTCTCTCCCTCTCAGACCTCTGAAAGTGTCACCTGTTGTTAGTGACAGTTGTCGCTGACATGACCTGGTCTGTGGCTTATAAGATCATCTCTCTGTCCCTGGCTAAGACTGACTTACACTGACATTCCACCTTCTTTCCCTTCATCCCTCTTTCCTTTCCTCTTCCTCACCATCCTTCCCCGATGATCCAATCTATCAGGAAGCAATCATTTAAGGACACAACAATAAGTGAAACCGATATAATAGGAAACTAATTAACCTTTACATCTTCCCTCTCCCCCAGGCCCAGGACTTGAATGTGATCGAGGAGGTGATCCGCATGATGCTGGAAATCATCAACTCTTGCCTGTGCAACTCTCTACACCACAACCCCAACCTGGTGTATGCACTGCTCTACAAGAGGGAGCTCTTTGAGCAATTCAGGACACACCCATCCTTCCAGGACATCATGCAGAACCTCGACACGGTTAGTCACCCGATATATCAGAAGCAAATTCAGAGAAGCTTGGACTTTCTAACTCTCTACTTCACAAATGATTTGCTAAAATGTTTAACCTAGATCAAGGCTTTATAGGTTTCTCCTCACTGTCCTCTCTGTCTATGGGGAAAGGTTCAAAAAGCCTGGCTGCTTTGGAACATCCAGTATGCGATGTGCATCGTTAATATGGAGTGTTGGGGCCTGTGAAAATAAGCTGTATCAATGAATTAATCAGTTCCCTTGTGTCAAGAGGCTCTGTCAAATAATTATTTAGAGTGTAGGTGGATGGGGAGTAAGGGAGACCATGAGAGAAAGCTGTCATTCATTGCTATATTAGTCATGTATACGAGGAAAGGAAAGCTTGGCATGTATGTGTGCAGGATGGGGGTTGCTGCATACATTGCCATGAGCTTTACTGCTTTCCATAAGTATGAGGGAGGCATGCTAGCTAGAAATCCTCAGTTAAGTCAGCCTCCCTAAGGCTATTCTCCGAAGCTTTCCCTGCGTTGCAAATCTGTATGTGTGAGCATGAGATCCAGGATGAGAGGCTGCTTCTTTGCTCTTCTAAATTAACCCCATATGGGAGGCCTTCAGAGTTAATGAAGAGATTAGTATTAGATAGATGTAGACACACACCACACCCATATTGCTCATGAGCACTTCGGTGTGTTTGAATTCTCTAAAGCGACTGCAAAGCATGAGCAGAGAAAACATTGCATGTGGATGCATTTTTCACTGTTGGTTTGACAAAAAAGAGCATTAAAAAGAATCAGTAATACAGAGAGGTTTTTTAAATTTTTTTAACATCAAACATTTCTCCAGGAACAGACCTAGCGCTGAAGTAGAAACACAAAAAATATTTTCCTTGATTTCGTGTTTGAGCTAAAACCCAGAGGGCATCAGATCATTTGAGCTCCAGTGAAGTGTTTTGTTTTTTAAAGAGGGATTTAAAAAAAAAGCTCAAACCCTTTGTTGAATTTGTAGTCTGTTTCCTCTGACTAAAAGCAGCATTCATCAGCTTTGCATTTTACCTTTTAACCTCTTATTTGCAACAGTTCTCAGTGATACTTATTTAATTGCCAAATATGTCATAATATAAGTAGCACTGCAAAGTATTTGTGAGACTTGCTGTTGCTAGGAAACTTGACAATTTATCCATACTTTCAGGTCTGTCTTGATAGAAGCAGCCATATGCTGTTTCAAAACGAAAATAAAAACACACATGCTACGGTTATTCAGCTGGGATTTCTCTAACATGTAATGCTAGCAGCTTGAAACATTCACCGCTGTTATTGTTTACAGTTTAGCTCTGTTAGGTCAAGGCATGTAGCATTATGTCATTTTGTTTTCAGATCTCCACATTGCACCCAGTGTCCTCACATTGGGTGTGGCTGCTGAAATATTGATGTGACAGCTCCAAACAGTGAGATTAAGAGTCAGAGAGCTACATGTAGAACTGGGAGTTGAAAATAAATCTTGATAAGAACAAGGTCCAGTGTTTGATTTTTATAAGAGAAACAACTGATTGATACCTAGAAGTGCAACAATGTATGAAAAATACTTTTACTCATAGTAACTCAGAACTGGGCCTATAAATGTTGTGATGGCAATAACATTTAAATGAAACAATATAGTAAACTTTATTTTCAACAATAAAACTAAGCTAATAATTATTTAGTTTAACATTTTGAGCGTGTAGGACGGTAGTCAGGCTTCCTTTTCCATTTTTAACAAAGGCTTAAAAGATGTGAATTTGAAAAGATAAATAAAAATGGTATACACTGAAAAAACTTCCACTAATATGTAAAAAAAGAAAACAACAAACAAACTTGGAGATGGTTTTTTGCCATTTTTGAAGGAAACTTGAATTAAGGAGAAAAGGAAGCAGTCTGGCAAATCCTTTCTGATTAAAATGATGAAAGTTAAAAATGATATAACTCACCAGCTGTTTTTGGTCTGAGCCGGCAAACAATAAACTCATGTGATTTATCAGGGTCTTTCCAGATATGATATAATATCCCAGATAATCTCAGAGATTACAGCTATTCCTGAAGAGGAACTCTTTGTTTCTCTTACGTTGTTGTCCACTGCAGTTATTGTTGTTTCTTCCTTTTCTATCTTTGTTCCGGTTAGAACAACCACTCTCTTTCTGTATTACAACCACTGGCAACATAATATATACCATTACCCTCTGGTGACACTACACAGATGATTTTTGGCAGATGAAAACATGTCTGGCCACATTTTTCCAGGTTTTCAAAACATAACCTAAACATAGCTTCCTAAAGTCTTTTCGTCAGTACTTCTGTTTTTAATAGTTGTTTAAAGCTGATTCAGCAATTTCCAGACTGTATGCTAAGCTAAATGTTGCTGACCTTGTCTTGACCTAATAGAAATAACTGGTTTTGAGTGTCTCATCTAAAGGCTTTTACAGACATAATAGTAACAGATTTACAAATCTGTTAAAGCAACAGCCTTCTGTTATTCAGATACTTGTGAATGTGTCATTAATTTTCCTCATGGCAACATCATCATACACCTAGTGACAGTGACTAAGAGATCCATATGTATCAAACACAAGACTGGACACTACATCATCTAAGGCTGTGACAGTTCATGGCCGATTGTACAGGTGATGTCATAAAGTACTTAATGGCTTCCTCATGCAAAGGCTTTAATTGATTTACGAATGCTGTCATCAGCTCTGCTTCAGCTTCATTTTTAATCTCTGGTCTGTGTGTCAGACTCTGTATGAAACAATAACACAATAAAGAACATTTACACTTAATTTTTTTCTCTTGATTTGGCTTTGAGTAGGGGTGTCCAAAGTTGATCCTCAAGGGCCACTGTCCTGCAGTTTTGGATGTTTTCTGCTGCAGCAGTCCTGATTCGGGTTGATGGGTCATCTTGCTTGGGCAGAACTTGAAAACAATTTGTTGAGGAGAGCCATTTAATTTGAATATGGTGTGTTGGATCGGGGAGACATCTAAATCCTGAAAGATTGCAGCCCCCGAGGACCGGAGTTGGACACCCCTGGCTTAGAAAATGGATGGATTTTTGTGTTGTTGTTGTTTTTAAATTGCAACCCTGTTTATTTGTTAAATTGCATGATGGTAAAAGATTTCTCCCCAAAAAAATTCATAATTCCTTAAATTATAGTTGTAAGAACATCAGAAACATGTTGGTGCTCGTCCTTAATATAACTGCATGTACAGTAGGTCAGACTGTGGAGTGTTGAATGTCGTCCATAAATGTTATGATGTGTGTCTCTGTAAACTGCTGCAGGTTTTAGAGACAAGTAATCTGGGTGCTCATTCAGACATGAAGCCAACACGTTCAGATGCCTTCAGATCTATAGAAAGTAATGCATGACTACTGAAAGAGCTCTTTCAAAACTTTAAAAAGTTTAAAAGTTGATCTGAAGCATAAATTGCTCTCCATACAAGTGTTTGATAATCTCTGCTTGGCTGGCTGTTGTAGGGATTTTGCAGCTGTCTAAACAGGGAAAAAATATTGTTAGACACTTAACTCAAATCAGAAGGACCAACAGAGGAATTCTTGCAAATGTTCAGAATCTGTAAAG
>JBBBVU010000020.1:9650716-9661987 GCA_037177055.1 Atherinosoma microstoma
CCAATTACACTCGGTTGCGTGTCAAGCCATCCCATTGTACGAGGCCCGGCCTAAGAAGATAAAATGTGAACCCAAACAAGGCTCGGGGCTCAGGCCGGACGACCGGTCCCCCTGAGCCCAGCGCTGCATTGCTTTACGTGACCTGAATGGAATAAATAGGCTACTTGATAAAGAAGAGATCCTCTCCTGTCTTTGTTCTAGGGCTTCCAATAAAAGAACCTAATTCTAACAGCTTCTTTCTCTGTTTTTAAAAATGGGATGTTTTGCCAATTAAATTGTGTGTGTTAGGTAGGCTATATATCTGCCTGCTGTAAAGACTATAGGCTAATTTCACAGAGAATTTTGAGTGTTAAATATTCATCACCCATATTTGCCTCCAAAATCACGCATTAGGCTATAGTACAACGAACAGTTAACTCAAACAACTGTGCCTGTCATAGTAACAAATATGGATTCAGCCAATAATAAAGTGGAAAGACCTTCATAAAGATATGCTGTCAGGAAAGAGAGGAAATTGATCTTCAGCTGATGGACTGTTCTGCTGGATAAATAGAAAAGGGTGGAAACGGTTGTTCTGTCAATTAAGACTGACAATCTCACAGGGCTCCAGAAAGCCAAACGTCCAGAGGGCGGCAGCAGCGGCCCCTATCTACGTTTCGGACCTATAAGCACGGTCCTATTTTCCCTCAGTGATGTCTGACAGGCGCAATTTTCTTCAGTTTTAAGACGAAGACTCCAGAACTATGGGTCCCCAAAACCCATAGTCTTTGAACCAATCTGACCTCCAACCCTGACCAGCTATCCGGGGTCACTATAGCAGCATGACAGTCATAACACAAGGCACCCCCTCCAAATAAAGCCAAACCTATTTAAAAGGTTTAATAGATCAGAAACTATAGGCTAGATTGAACTTAAGCTATACTTAAAGTTGATGCACATGAGTTACCCATAACAGAAACGAACCAATCAGCAGCCTAAATGATTCATTTTTACTTCTTTGAAATATGTTTTTCTGAGCTGAAATTCATTGAATAAAGACTATGAATTGATTAAATGCTCCATATATTTAAAATATTTTGAATTCAGGCCTATTTGATTAACTTTTTTCTTTTTTTTGGGAGGGGGGGGGGGCATTTTGGCCTTAATGATATTGGCTACTTCCCTTTTTTCCAACTTTACTTTTTAAAATAAACCTTTCCCACTCTTGAGTGTGTTTTTTTTTTAATGTGTGCGCGCCTGTGCGTGTGTGTGCGATGTGGGCTCTTCTTGATCTGTTGTTTGCGCAACACAATCACATTTCTTTTAAGCGACAGGGTGTCTAGACACACACGTGACCGGGCGCGTCAATGCGCACTGGAGACTGGAGACGGAGCAAGGGCACCCAAACCATCCGCCTCATTTACAGACAGAGAGCCCTTTACCCCCCAACGAGATCACTCGTCGGCTCGCTTTCTTCAACACTCAGCCACGGAAACTTCGTGTGCGAGACGAGGTTGGATTATTTGATCCGAAGGGATTCATTCGTTGAAATAGGTTATCAGACTCGGTGCGTGGACGCAAAGCGAGGGTCTCTCTCGCTTTTCTGTGAAGCTTTACAAACGCAACTCAACTCGGAAGAGAGATTCAGACGTGGATTTGCTCACTGGCTCTGTGTACTAGGCTCACTCCAGCCAGCAGATCACATCCTCGGCAGACGGCCAGTATATAGAGACTATAAAGGATAAAAAAGAAAGAAAACCCCCGTCAGCCTGGTGGAGAACCCTTCTCTGTGCACTCGGATCAAGGATTTTGTGGATTAATGCTCTTGAAGACAGAGCGGCGAGCTACGGTTTTCATGGGATAATTGCGATAGCGTTAAGGCATTATTTGGCCCCAGTTTTACTAATATCCACCACAGTTTTTGTGCATTGATAGAAACATTTTTTAAAACTATTTATTTGCTAAAATTCTGCTCGGACTGTGCTTTTAAAGGGGTCGTTAGGTTGCACATTACCAGCTGAAAATTGTAACACATCCGAGCTACAAGGAGGCTGTTCTTTGTAGAAGTGTGTAAGCTGCTAGACTCGTTATTATTAACTCTAAAAAAAAAAGCTGAAGGTGATGGTGATCTTTTCCCGAAGGGAAAGCTGACTGTCCCGTGAACCCTCACCGCTTTTCGCCGATCTAGTGTGCAGGAGAAAGCAACAGAGACTGGCGCATGCTACAGATTTCCTCTGCTTATCCAGCGCCCAGTTTTTCCACCGTATTTTTTCAGGCTGCTTGTCATTGCCTGGACTCGGATCCCGGTATCTTCATGATTTGCGGACACCATGCTCGTTTTTTAGCCGGGAAACCCTCTTTTCGTCCCGCATGTTTAGGACCAAACGATCGGGGCTCGTCCGGCGACTCTGGAGGAGCCGTGCGCCCGTGGAGGGCAACGGGGAGACGGATAGAGGGACGCATGGCTCCGGGGGCTGCTGCATGGGCAAAGCGACAAAGGTGGCCAAGTCCAACGCAGGGTCGGAGGCTGAATTGAAGGCGTTGACCCACTCGGTACTGAAAAAGATCAAAGAGAAACATTTAGAGGTGCTTTTGCAGGCGGTGGAGTCCAAGGGGGGTGCCCGAAGCCCCTGTTTGCTCTTGCCCTGCAAAGTGGACGCCAAAGTGGGTCAACAGTCTTACTCTCTCCCCATGCTGCTCTACAAAGTGTTCAGGTGGCCGGACCTCAGGCATTCCTCGGAGCTGAAGAGGCTGTCTTGCTGTGAATCTTACGGGAAAATTAATCCAGAACTCATTTGCTGCAACCCGCACCACATGAGCAGGCTTTGTGAACTTGGTAAGCTATATTATTCTTATAATTGTCTGATATTCTAACCTTTTCTTTTTTCTTCTCAAAAAAGTTGTGAAATTATGTTTATTTCTCAGGTGGCTGAGTCTCATGTTAAATCAAGTTCAAATTCAGACACATTGACATCATGTCAAAGTTACCAGACTCCTTAAGGAGTAATTAGCCTAATTCAAATGACATCACTTCTCTGGCACAGTGGTTTTGAGTTTCCATAAGGTCAAACTTGACCCATGTGCGTGACAAGTGGTCCTTTTCATCTTGTAGGAAGTGTGGCGTCATTTGATTTAATTTGGTCTTTATACATTGAAATAGCTCATTTTCTTTTGCGTGTGTGCTTTAAAATGTCGGTCGACGGTCTCCCATCGTTCAAACACGCTGTTTAGGCGCTTTAAAGGTGCCAAAGGACTAAGGTTAGCAACTTCATCAAAGCCGCTTTCCAAACAAACAGCCTGGCTGCTATTTCAACATTTCATAATTGGCATTTCCAAAGTGCAGAGCGACTCAGCCAGGGCTTCACAGTCTTTCCACGGGGAAGTTTCCAGCCTCTCTCTCTCTCTTTCTCTCTCTCTCTCTCTCTCTGTGTGTGCATGCGTGTGCTTGTGTGCGTGCGCGCGCGCTTGGCGTCCCGGGCCAAAAGAGGCCCGTATCTCAGTTTGTCCTAGACGCTGATAGTGGCCCTTCTGGCGCCAGGCGGCCCCCTATTTATCTGCCTGCCAATGAAAGGCAATAGCCGCCCGGCCGGCCTCAATGCCTGCCTCTCCAGGCGGAGCTGACAGACACAAATCTTTTTCCCTGAAGAATGACAACTCTTATCATAAAGTTTAGGTCTCTCCCATGTTTTTTTTTCTCATGCACTGCTTCTTTTCCCCCTCCATGCAGAGTCTCCTCCTCCTCCATATTCGCGCTATCCCATGGACTATCTTAAACCACCAGGTGAGCTTGATGTAGATGAATAAATACATGAACCCACATGTATAATTTATTTTCTGCATTTTATTTGTTTTTATTTCCATCACATTCACATCTAAAAATTTATATGGTATCCATAAATGTTTATGTTGCTTTCCAGATTTGCATATAGTCTTGCACTATTCCTCTGCATTGCATTTGTGTGTGTGTGTGTATATGAATGTGTGTGTAGGAAATGGCTCCACTTTATGTTGTGATTTATGATAGCTGTGGTGTGGCACGCCTGGCTGGCTGGCCAAGTCTATCGTGGCTGGCAGCCAGGACAAGGCAATACAAAGTTGAGATACCAGCTATAGACTGACTGGCACATCACCAGGGGCAGTGTGCATGTCTGACAGGGGGGGGAGGGAGGAGGGGTTTGTTTGTGTGTCCATCTATCTATTGTGAATCGCAGCGCGAGAGACAGACAGCACTGCATATCTTCTCTGGAGCCAGCCAGCCTTTATCAGCTGAAATGATCAAGAGATTAAGGTTTCGTGCTTGTTTGTGTGTGTGGTAAAGGTGGGGGTCACTGTTCACTTTTGTATTTAGGTGGATTTTGGGGAGTAGGAGAGGGAGTTAAAGTTCTTCCACACTCAAAGCAATGTGATATCGACAGATTCTTTTTCTCCCCCCCTCAACTAATTGTTTTCTCCCTCCACCTGTGCCAGACTCCACATGCTGCTCTGCTCTTGTGCCACAAAATGGCATCAGGTTATCGCCCATTAAGTCGGTCGTGACGTGTGTTAAATTTCACGCTTTAACCAGAATAGACTCGGGAGGAAGAGGCTGTTTCTTTTCATGCCCCAGAGAAAATGACAAAGTTATAAAGGACTGTGCTGGACTGTAAAGCCCTCAGTTTTTAATTATCTCAATCTCTCCCTCGCTTCTTTGCTCATTTACCCGTCTCGGTGTCCATCGGTGCATAAAGAGCTCAGAGTCAGAGACCAGTCAGCCGACTAGCCAGCCAGGCAGCCAGGCAGCCAGTCAGGAGGAGGAGAAAGTGGCTTTCAGTGAGAAACAATAGGAAGTCATTGCAGCTGCAGCTGTGGTTCTTCGAAGCCCCCCCCCTTCACTCTGTCTTTGTCATCTTTATTTACCCTGCTCTGGCAATATTCTTGCACTTGAAAAACAGCTCCAAAAACCTTAAATACTGGCAGAATTGATCTAAAATGTTGGCAGTGAAATCTTCTTCACACTCAACATTCTGCTGATTTGATGGAACTTGTAGTAGGGCTGGCGTAGCGTCCCTGTACGAGTTCAGCTAGAGACTTTCCAGTAATGAAAGGAAACAAGACGATAAATAAGAAATGCTAGCGGGATGCAGACAAAGGAAATGATTATACAACTCATGTTACCACCCTGTTTCCCCTCGCAGAGTGAACCGACCCAACCTGGATTGTTATGTGGGAATTAAATGTCACCAACAACAGCAACAAGTGCAGAAAAATCTTTGGTTTCTCATTGATCTGCATTTTGAAGTATTATATGTTTTAATCTTCCTGGTACTCGGGTCTCTAACTCATCTGTTGTTCTGCGTATTGTCTCAGTCAGTGCAGTTGCAGTTGTGGCTTATCAAAGGAGATGTTGTCTGTCTACCAGTGTGTCTCTGTATTGGTGAAAGAAAGTGAAAGACATTTTAATTGGACAATGGAGCATGCTGGAAGGTTAGCTCATACAGATTAACTAATAATGCTGAAAGATGTACACTGAAGCTGTCAATCATCCTACCCTTCCCATTACTTCAAGTTATTTATTTATTTATTTATTTATTTATTTATTTATTTATTTATTTATGTACCAATCTATATTTGCTTTATACCAGGCTGTGATGAAACATCAGAAATTCCACGTATTAGCTTTAAGAAGGCAATTTGATGTTATAAATGATTGCATGAAGCGGAAGAGCGATGGATTTTATGAGGCTGCTTTTATGGTGCCAGCGAGCAGGAAGTGGGGTTATATGTGTCAGGGTGCCTGTCCTGCTCCAGCAGCAGCGGTCAATATGAAAGAAGCCCCGGACATAAAACGCTACCTTGTTTCAGCTCTGGGGAATATAAATCATACACTGTTTGGCTCCTTCCCCCTGATGCCCCCTCAACCCTGTGGTCAGCTGTGAACTGTTGCCCGGGAGACCTGGGCAAGGCGTGTTGGCAGCCAATGAAAGCAATGCAAGCTGAGTTTATACTCGTGCATCTCTTTTCCGTGACCGCAGCAGCATGGGCTGCGTCCGGACGAGGCAGGGTGGAGGGGAGTAGGGCACACGGTCAAACCGCTCTGGTCACTGCTTCATAGGCTCTTCTCGGCCAAACTGGAGGCTGGTATGTGTGGATTAAATCGCCCTGACCATCAGGATACATCCACTGCAACATTGAATCTGACTTGGATACTTGTGCGCATGTGGCTTCCATTAGAGCATCCAGAAAAGCTTCACTTTAGTGTCATTTTCCAGCCAGAGTGGAGGCGACTAGTGCAGTTCGGTTCGGTGGATAGGAGGTGTAGTGCAGTGTTGACGTGCAGCAAAAGGAATGTATCATTAGTGAAGCTACCAGCGCCTAGCCTGCTCCCAGCGGTGTGCTACTCCACTCAGCACACACAGTGGTTCTGTTAAAGCTCCATTCAAGTGTTGTGTTGGAACTAGTCTACATTACAGGTCTTGGTGGGAGTTTAGCACTTGGATGAAAAATAAGGGGCAAGAGAACGACTTTTTTTCTCCGTTTGCCATAAAGAGGATTTATAGTACCTTTCAAGGCCTGTGTGAGCTCCGGGTGTCTTATTGTTTTAGCAGAGATTGAGTGTAACACGGGTGCCACAGACATACATCACTTACTTTTGAATACGTCTTTTAAATGAGCAGGAAAAGAATTAAGTATCAGAAAACTAAGACCCAGATCAGTCTTCTTTTATTCGATCTGTATTTGGTTATTGAGCTGGGATCAAAATGTCCGGCCCAAGCCCTCGCCTCGGTCATTAGCAGAAAGAATACAGCTCTTTCTAGATCAGCAGCTCATCTATGCAGAGAAGCAGGGCTCACGTTCCTCCCGAAGCAGTGGATTAAGTGGGATTATCAGGGGTGTAAGAAATTCTCTGCTGTGAGTCTTCTGTGTGTGTGAGAGAGTGTGAGCTTCATCGTCAGCGTCTTCATTAGGCATTGATTTCACCCGAGTGATTGACGGCCTCACAGCTGCTGCTTTTCCGCCTCCCCTCACACACACGCAAACGCACACAGAAACACACTGAGTACTAACTCAAAGTGTCTCTTTCCATCTTTCCATTAGATTCTCCAGACTCTGGACCTTCATCCAGTGATACTGGAGGAACGACGTACTCGGCCCCTGTGGGGCTTTCAGGTAAAAAAAAAATCCCCACTAATACATCTCTTGTTTATATCAACTATTTTTCTACTCTTCCTCCATATCATTTTCCTCCTCTGTTTTCTTTTCCTTCTCCTTTGCATTCCTCCCAACACACACATCATCTCCCCTTCATACTTGTGATGATGAGGCAGTGATTGTGGGGGCCCCTGCTTGTAATAAAAAAGCCAGTGAAGGAGGGTGGTGTAGTTCTCCCACATCCACATAAATTCCTCCCTCCTGGCTCTTTGAACAACGCTCTTCTCTTCTCTCCCATTCTTTCGCATCCCTTTTACATGTAGTGTTGTTGTAATGGAAGAAAAACATGCTGGGCTGTTGTTTGCAAAGGAAATTACTGAGTGCATGTGGTATTGTTGGGGGAAAAAAAAGAAGAGGTTTCAATTGACATTTGAGTGTTTGTTTCACTACGTTTGCGTGTACAGGGGATGTCTTTGTAGATGGGTAACTCTCCTCTGGGCTCTGTGTGGATAAAAGTGACACACAGGCGCCTTTCTTTCTTCCAGCTCTTATGCAGGACATGTTTTGGGCTTCCTCAGCTTTTCTCCCATAATCCCCTTTGGCAGTGTCGCCTTCCTCACCCATGGCCCAGTCTGCAGGCAACAGAATAAGATGATGCTCGTAAGAGAGAGAGAGAGAGAGAGGGTTTGCTCTCCCCTGCCTGGGATTGCTCTGTGCTGTGCTTTGCTTTCTTTTGCCTCAGATGGTTTTCATTACTGGGCCTTTAAAGCCTGTTTTATGTCAGTTGGTGTTCGCTGCTCATTTCCCCCTGCCTCCTTTGTTTGGTGGTCATGGGGGTGGAGGGTTTAGCCTGCCTGTGTGTGTCCGTATATGGGGGGGGGGGGTTAGCAGGAGGGGGAGAGAGATCAGAGCAATGCTTAAAAGAGCAGAGGATCCAAAAAATCAGCCTGTCCTCTCCTCCACCTCCTCCTCCAGACCATCAGATGGACATTAAAGTCCTCCCTGTGCGCGTTAACTAAAGACACATTTTAGACAGTTCAAACTTTGAAACCCAAGAAGTGGAGTCTTAACAGGCGCCCCCATGCTCCCTCCCTTAGTTTTTCCCTCTCTCAGTAAGCCATGCACGCTAGCCTTCCTCCTCCTTCTCGTCCACCTCCTCCCCTGTTTTCCTTCCTGGCGTGGATGACATGGCGGTGGCAGCCAGCGCTTTGGTGAATGGGCCTCCTCAGTAAGAGCAGGAGAGGTAGAAAGGCTGCGGCGTGATGGCTGAAGCGCTCTGCCCTCATGATTTCCCTGGCAAGGGAAAGAAAAAAAGGCTAATCCATTCCTCTTCTTCCTCCCTCCCTCCCTCCCTCCTTCCCTGCTTCCCTGCTTTGCTCCCTCCCTCTGGGGCCCTGACAAAAGAAACATGGCTCTCCCAGAGGCCCGCCGCTGACCTTCTAATTCACTCACTCTGCCCTTTTTTATGTTCTTCTTCAGACATATTTACAGAGAGAAGGGAGGCTCTGAGGAGAGAAGAGAAGCAAAGACGTAAAGTCAGCAAGAGTGCTGCAACTTCTTTGCATTGTATTAGAATAATTAAGAGCTTGTCCTCTTTGAGAAAAAGCCTGAGTTTATTGGTAAGGCAGCTGCTATGGAGCTGATAGTTTCCCAAAAAGAAATCTTTATTCATCTAAACCGGTCAGAGTTGAGAATATGGCGTCTGTCCTGGAAAAGATGATTCAGGCGGGAAGGAGTTAAGTGAACTGCGACAGCGACAAGCGCAAATGCAAACTAGGCTGCCTGCCAGGCTAGCAGCTCCAAAGCTCCCCTTGCTGGCTCACGTCATTAGCTTGGAACAGAGCAGAGAGGAAGGGAAGAGGAGAGGACGGCTGGAGCCGAGTGTCGGGGCAGCGATCTTGGTTTAAGCTTCGGTAAAGACTTAGTTTGGGGGTTTAGGCTCACCCAAGAACTGAACAGAGATCGAGAGGGGGGGGGTGTGTGTCATGAAATGGAGATCAGGTCGGGGTTAAAAGAGCGCTGGAGTGTTGCTTATGAATATGTGGAGTCAATAAATTTGAGTTATGAGCAGTCAAGTTTGAAGAGATGTCGAGCCAAATGTTTTGTTGTTGAAGCTGACAAAAGTTTGAATGCAGGAGGTTTGTGTATTCAGACTTGGTGTTTTGTACTAGTTGGTACCTTTTTATCTATATAATAGATGTAAAACACAAGCAGCTGTTCACAATCTTTGTCCAAAAATTGACAACATGCCATATTAACTTTGGAGCAATCTGATCACAGACTAAATAAACAGGATTATGAACCTAGCCAGACACTCATTGGGTGCTTCTGTAATATTTTCTGATCATTACAGTTTAAGGATCAATATCGAGCCACAGCGTACACGTATGTCTTCTTTAAAGTAGAGGTATAGACTTCTGTTTGTGCCAGACGCTTGAATGTGTAGCATCGGTGTGTGTATGTGTTGGGGGCATGCCTGTTGGTGCCATTCGGGACAGACCCGGAGTGCATGTGTGTAAGAGGATCCGGTCGGGCTGTGGTGACATGTATGCACGCACACATACACACACATTCTGACATATACACACAGGCAGGCAGATAGAATGACCCGGTGCGAGTCCTGGCGGGCGGCCGACTGTCACACAGGCGCTTCCTCCCACTGCAGGTTAAATTTAGGCCGAGTTGTATTCTTATACCACCAGCCAGTCACCTCACTCGACAGACAGTCGGCCAGCCCTTCAGTCAGTCAATTAGTCATCCTGTGAATCGGCTGGAAGTGTAACCTTCATCAGGGGCTCTGATGGAGATTAAATTTAGTCTTGGCACCTTGGCTCATTAAATCAAACTCGTTCTGCTGTCATATGGAAGGCCCCAAAGAAATGGCCCATTTTTGGTGGAGACTCTTGGAGAGAAAAAGGCCTGTGTGTTGTTTTGAATTTGCTTGTTATAATGTATTTTCAGGAGCTGAGGTTTTAAATTGCATATTGCCAAAGTAATACCCAAGACAAGATTTTAGATCTTTCTTTTTCTTCAACTAATCTTCAGCAATTAAGATGGCAGCTATGAAACAGAGCACCCTCAGTCTCCCTCCTCTCCCTCAGCATTCCTGCCATGTTTGGGTTAGCATGGAGAGGAAAGGGCTGCGCAGGATATGACCTCATGTCTTTGAGGAAAAGGCGAGCGGACAGGGAGGCAGCCGAGGCCTCATCTTGACGGAAAACAAACACTGGGTGCACCAACCAGAAAGATGGGAGGGTGTGAAACAAGAAGGGGAGAACCTGAACATGTGTTGCACTTCAGCAATGAGAACAATGTACATGTTGCTTCTTCTTTGAAGAGAAATTCAGCACTTTATTCACCAAACGGCCGTCTTGATCTTCATTTTCCATGTTATTTTTTTCATGCTTGAACAGTAAGAGGAAGGAAAGAAGAGGGATAGAAGATGGCGGCTTTGGGTGGAGGTAGAGATGGCCAGCAGCTCTGCTCTCTTCTCTGTAATTTGGAGTTTGTGTGTTAGCCAATGAGTCGAGAAGAGCAGAGCCGGGCCGCTCCGTGCTGGGCCAGGATCTCTCATTACTCCCCACTTCCTCTCCTTGCGCGGCAGCCAAGCCGCCTCCTGGCAAGGGACTTAATTTTGGTTTTGGCCGTCCTCTGTTCCCCACCCTGTGTCATTATGCTGCACAAATCGAAAAAACAGCACACAGAGACAGCAGAGGATGAAGAGGGGAGAGGATGGAGGAGAGTGTGCCTTACTTGCATGCATTTGGGTGTTTCCTTTTGCTTCAGATGCTTCATGTTGTTGCGTTTACAGTTAAAAGCCTTACCCAACCTTAGCATAGCCCACTGACTGAAAGGAGGGCTATGCAGATTTGGCTCCAAGCCAGAGCTGGAGGGAAGCCCAGAACAAGGCTAACATTGTTTTGGTTTGCAGTTACTCTGGAAGTGGATTTTGACATTACCTCCATGTATGAAACCGGGAGCAAGAGAAAGAGAATGTGTGAAGGGAAAAGAGGAAGGGAGGGATTGAACCCCCTCTTTAGAAGGATAAAAAAACGGAAATGGAAATAAGTGGAGACATATGCCTGTAAACCTGTGTGTGTGTGTGTGTGTGTGTGTGTGTGTGTGTGTGTGTGTGTGTGTGTGTGTGTGTGTGTGTGTGTGTGT
>JBBBVU010000020.1:9675312-9692889 GCA_037177055.1 Atherinosoma microstoma
AATGAATGACAATCAGATTGGCTCAAACTGATTGTCTGTGAAGCGTCCTGAGATGACATTGTCGTGAATTGGCGCTATAAGAATAAAGCTGAATTGAACTGAATTGAATCGAATTGAATTGAATTTAGCCTTGTCATGGCCTGCAGCGGTGTTTTTACCTTACCCAAACAAATTCTATTAAATAAACACAATATATGCACATATTCAGTGGCAGATGCTCACATGGACTTGAACATGAGAAATGTTACATGCAAAGTCTTTATATGAATTGCGGCCAATTAAAAGATATCGTTACATTAAGCTGACAGCAGGATGAACACAGCTTGCTGATAGTCATTAGAAAAATGCTTAGAGCGCAGCACTTTCCAAGTGATGAATTTTGAGCCAATATTGATCTGCTGCAAGGAACAGTCACACCCAAGACTGCTTTTCAGTGCACTGTTGGCAGTTTTAATTAAAATGTGTGTGTGTAGACTAATAATCATCCTCCATTCAATTATGCCATCACATACGTTTGCAAGTGGGCCGTGGAACAGTGTTCATGCAGGTCCTCTACATTTTTTAAGGAATGTGTTTCTTTGCTGCTGGATATTAACTTTGTCATGATGGTCGCTTAGACATTCAGATAGAGCTGCAACAAACTGTTTTGTCATGGTCAGTTAATCTGCAGATTATTTAATCTTTTTTTGTGTTACATTTTATTTATCAACACCAAATACAATGTCTGCAATCAAAATATTTATTTTCTATTTAATCATTTTTTTCTTTTGTTCATAGTTGAAATGAGATGTTTTCCTAATTAGCTTCTTTTGCCTTTCAGCATCTTCTAAAGATCAAGAGCTTCTCCTTATTCAATTCAGAAATCATAAATATAACTTTTTAGTCTAAACTTCAATTCAAAACCCGAGTTTTGGAGTAGCCATATTTCAAAGAACAACTCAAGCAAAGAGTTGGCTTCCGTGGTGAGATCAAACCATGCACTTTTAGTTTTAGAAACAACAAACATCACATTTCCTCCACAGACATTAAACTAGTTGACTTGATTTATTTTTTTTAATAAATATCATGTCCTAGATGAGATCTCATACAATATCTAATTTCATATTTAATTCAAGCAGCTGCAGCATCTTCCTGGCACCATTCAGTCTCCCACAATACTGTCTTTGAAGTGTAGAGCTGCCAAAACTTAAATAGGTAAACAAGCCCAATCATTTTAATAATTTGTGATACATTCATTTAAAGCAATTCATTTATTTTCCAAAGCTGGCATTTCATTTAATAGATGAAACAGAATGAGTCATTGTTTGATGAATATTTAGTGAACTGATATTCCACTCCAAATCTGTCTTTTTGGTATAACATAGTAAGTTGCAAAGACACAGCAGTTGCTCTGTCTGTAGCTGCACTTTGGTGACTGTTTGGATGTACATATTCCTCCCCCAATTTATATATTATTCCCTCTCCACTCCCACACACATCACATCACATTAAATCATCAAATACATCCCCCATCTCTGATGCCTCTCTTCATTTATTCTGTAGAGGATGTGTGTGTTATTAACTTAGTAAATCAGGAGAAATGTCAGTGAACACGGTAAACACAAACTATGAAAAATGATTGATGGGTGCAATATTGGAATTAGACAAGTGTGTGATGACGACAGTATCCTTTTTCTTTTCTTTTTCAATTACATTAACCAAGACAAGCTCGCCTTTTGATTATGAATTGCTCTGTCTTCTGTTCTGCTGGGCCTTGCTACCCGAGGCTGGAACCCCTGATAGAGGAACTCTGTTGATGTTACACCCAGTAAGAGTGCTGACTTTAATAAAGCAATCGGAAATAAATTCTAAAAGAGTATAAAAGCTGGAACTCCTCTTTTATACAAGACTGGAGTGAGGAGTTCTGTTCCTCACACACACACACGTGTGTCATAAATTGGATAAAAACTGTTCAACATGTGGCCAAACAGCAGCTGATTGGGCGTCTAGCCGACCGTCTGTGACAGCATTCTTTCCAGCAGGAGGGAAACACACGAGGCTAAACCCACCACTTTACTGCTGCTCCCCTTGCAGTTTGGTGTGAGGTGACAAACACCTCCATGTGGATTACAGCATTTCTGGCATTTTACAACCAGGTTAGCACCACAGCGGCAACACAAATCTCACCCACAGCTGAAGTCGTTATCAAGACTCTAAAATTTTTTTTGCATTATTTGATATACAAATAATTAGTGACAAGAACAAAAGGAAGAGGAAATTGAAAGAAGTGGAGACGAATGATTGGAATTAACAGTTGGTTAAAATTTGACTGCAGATTAGCTGGCTGTGTTGGTCTCTGTATTTATGTGTGCGTTTTCTCTGTGTGTAATGCTGACTTTGTAGGATTCCTGTGTGGATTGGAGTAAATGAGGGTTGAGGAATTTGAGTGGAGGGTAATCATAGCAGACCTACAGGAGTAACCAGATACCGGCTGCCAGACTTCAGAGGAATGGGAATCCCTCCACCCAGACGTACCACCTCCAGCAGGAGACACTTTGACTGGGACAGATCTAACCCACTTCCTTTAACCCAAACCAGGCGCTTAGTGTCCAGCCTCCCCTTTATTCATTATATTTGTCCATCTACTAAAATGTGCATATGTGGCTGCACTGATGCAAAAACCGGAACAGCAGGATAATTCCTTAAGAAAACTCTACGATAAAACATATAATTATCTTAAAAATCCCAAACATTATTTTAAAAGAATACCAAACAGTTCCTTTAGTTCTGAGTTGTGAGAACACACTGCTTTCCTTTTCCCAGTTGATAGATTGTTGTTTTATAAGCTGCTTCTAGTTTTTGTCAAGTTTTGACTTATTGATCCAGATTTTGGTTGATCTTTTCTCACAACTACAACTAATAATAAAGAAAAATTACTTTTGTTGTTTGAAAATGTAACTGCATTCATGACATAAATTTTCTATAAATGTTTTTTTTCCTTTAAAAAAAACTGTGGGAAGTTACAGGGCCTTGTCTTTGTCTCTGGAAATATGATAATGAAGTTCTTCAAGTTACTGAATAGAAGTATTTGTGCAAATAACTTTGCACATTTTCACCACCACTGACTCATGGAGCATTTCCGCATGGAGTTTGGATGTTTTCTGGCTTCTTTCCATGTTCTCAAGGAACATTAGGCTAATAAGTTATCCTTAATGGTTGTAAGAGTATGTAAGCATAAATAGTCGTTTTCCCTCATTTATCTGTAAACAGGCAACCGGTATGTAGCGTACGCTGCCTCTTGTCTCATGGAAGCTCCTGTGACTGACCCATGCCTTAGATATGATGAAATATCCCAGATATTTCCAGAGAGAAAAGTAACTCATGAAGAGATGCTGTTTTGCAGTTAGGATCACTTTAAAAAAAATCTTTTTTGTTGTTTTTATTGAATTGCAACCTTTAGCAAAGTAATCTGTACCGCCACCCACTTGCACCATCATGCAGCTTAGTTTACTCACTTTAAATCAGCCAATGGAAATGTGTTTTACATGTTTCTTTTTTTTTTCCAGATTTTGAAAGATTTACTTCATGATTGAAAGGAAACCTTTAAAGACAATGGGAGCACACCCAATAAGAAATGTTAAGCACAGCCTCCGCGTCGTCCATTATTTTCTGATAATGGACACCTGGTCGGGCATTATAACTTACATGGACCCTGAGAAATGGCTTTAATGTGGATGCTGCCATATTTTTTTCCCAAGTTGAAAACTGGAACGCTTTTAACTCGGGCGTGACGTCATTCCCAGTTCCAAGGAAAATGGAACGCACCGATAGGCCTTGACTATACTATTTTCATGCATATTTCAGGGTTATACAACAGGTTTTTCTCTTTCTTTTTGTAGTTTGCAGTGACGACATGAGCACTTCAATATTTTGGCCTGGTTTTTATGTCATGATGGAAACTTTTGATTACACTTACTTACAGGGATTTATAAAAGCTTGTTACACAAATCTTTTTACTCTGGATCCTTTATTAAACTCACTTTACTAATTTATTATTTATTATTTACTAATTTATTCAATTAAAATGGACTTGATGCATTGGAATTAAACCTCAGCAGTGCATTCATCAACTACTTATGCACAAGCAAATACTGAAAATGTTTTACATCCAATTTAAAAACTAAATGCTCTATTGCCTTCTCTAAATAGTTTTACATTCCAATTTTACTTCAATAAAAGTTTATAATTTCTCAGTATTGAAATGTTATAGCCTATGTGTATATATTTGATAATCTGTGATCTGTGATGACCCTGACACTGACCCAGACTGTGTGCTGACCTTACATCCAGCATTTTAGGTCTTTAAAAGTTATACAAATGACCTAGATTGTGAATAATATCATAACTCTAAAGTTTACTTAATTTGGGAAAATACTTTCCATAAAACTGAAGGGGAACAAAACCGAAAAACTTAATCTTTTATACTCGGTCAAGCACTCTCTGATACGTTGTCTCTGAAGGGATCTCAATGAAATGAGAAATATGAAAACTTTGGCTTTCACTAAACTAGATACATTATTGAAAGATCTTCATCTGAAGAATAACATCAAATTATGACTCTGTGATCATTGGATGCGCTGCAGATGGAGTGCAGGGGCCTGCTGGAGAACTTTGTGGGATGGTGCAGGTCTGCAGCTGAACAACTCCAAGACTAAGAAGATGGTGGTGGACTTCAGGAGGAAGAGGGAACATATCTAGCCTACTTCCAGTGAAGGTTCAGACATGGAGGTGATCAGGACCAGTAAATACCAGGGGCTGGATGACAAACTGGACTGGTCTGACAACCCAGACAGCATCCTCTGAAAAGGACAGAGTCGTCTGTAGTTCCTGAGGAGGCGAGGGTCCTTAAACATCTCCAAGAAACTGCCAGTGATGTTTTACCAGTCTGTTATGTCTACTAGTCTCTTTTCTGCTGTGGTTTGTTGGAGGATGCTGTCTGTCTCTTTGAAAAACTGACTTTTGCACTTTAACCTCTATGGATATTTGAAGTTTTATCATTGAACAACAAATTGGGATAGAGACAAGTGACCAACTGTTATAGAGCGCTCTTGACGTGAGCTGTCATGTAATAACCTATGTGTCATGTGGCTTATCCATATAAGGCCTATGAATAAAATACATTTTCACCTATTTTACAATTGAATTATTAACATTTGGATCCACAGTTGCGTTTACCACCCCTTTAAACCTTCTGGTCGATTATTAATCTAATATTTGATGCAAAACCGCTCATATTTTGCAAAAACTACAATTACTTCTATCAGCGCCATGGTTGTAGTTCTTTAACAAACGAGCTAAAACAGTACATCGGTTACGTAGCCTAGATCAGGCCAACCTTATAAAGCTGAACTAGTGATTATACTACTGCTAGATAGTACATCTTGATAAAATGTAAATATGAAAGATTATTTCAAGATATAGCCTGTTATCTTTTCATAAGCTACAGGAAGTGGGCGCAGGCTGCAGTCCTTCCGTTTTTCCCACTTTAGTTTGTAAAAACACACTTCCTTCATATTTCAAACATCTTACAGCAGAAATGTTCGTTACTCAGCAGCCTAACTAAATGATTGGTGGAGAGAAAAAGTAATTATGTCGGTTTACTTCAAATATCCGCCCCCACCAACAGGGCCAATTGGAAGAGGAGAAAAAATGTCTCCGTTGAGATTAGAGCAGAAAGATTTCAGGTTTAAACCAAACATGGCTTAATATGTTTTGCTGATTATGAATGTAAAGTGTGTTTAATATCAGCTACTTTATGTGGGGCAACATCTTGTCAGATTGTCTTTTGCGTCAGATGAAGTGTGCTGTCGGCCCGCGATTCGACCCAGACAAGTGGAAGAAAATGATCTCCGATGCAGCATCTTGCTTTTATATGTTCTGCTTTTTTTCTTATCTAGGTGAATTGATAACTGGAGAATAAAATGATCCTTTCAATCATGTAATCGAAACAGATTCCGTGTCGCTTGATCCAAAATCATCTGATTTGGCTGTGTAAAAAAATGAAAAAAATGTGAAATTACAATAAATATAGGCTAGGCTATCTAGAATAGGGTTAGGGACTATTTTCCAGAATATTAATCCATTTTTGTTGTTTCAGAAACATAAAAGTCCCGCAAACAACACAACAGAGCCCCACAATGAATTTATCGGTCGTGATGTGCTCAGGATTTTATAAGATGTGCGAACATCCGCGCATTGTTTTGCTGGAAGTCACATGAACCATTTGTGCAAACGGCCTGACCACAGTTCATTTAATGAAATAAAATAAAGATTTCAAAAAAAAAAATTCTGCATTCGGAAACGTAAAATGAAGCCTTTTGCAGAATCAGGAAAGTCGTGTAGATGTCATGAAAAAGTTCCCCATGAACTTGACATTGCCCTCATTTTCGTGGGCCCAGCACGTAATTTGGATCATTTACGTGCCACCAACACGTAAATAAGTGGAGGGTGTCGAAATAACATTGTGCTTATTTCACATATTTCTGACCAGGTTGTGTTTGACTGTGGCAACCTACCCCACCAAGACATTGCATTGCATTGCACCACTGCATGAGCTACCGAAGAATGGCTCAAGGAACACAACAAAGAGTTCAGTACATAACTTCCTCCTAACTTCCTCGATTGTAATCTGATCAACAATTCACAGGACATGCAAACATGTTTGATCCATAGAAGAAACAGCCCCAAAGACCCAAAGTATTTGCTGTAGTGTCTTGGTACCAGACACCACAGCACACCCTCTGAAGTCCCATGTCAATATCCCAAGGGGCCAAAGTTGTTTTGGTAAGAAGGAAAATAAAACAATCTAAGGGGACGGTTTAAAGCTGCAGCTGTTTGGTATTGATCACTTGGAGACACATTTTCAGTAAAAGGACTCGCATTTTCATGAATCAATTAGCCTTCTTTGAAAGTCTTCTTTATTCTGAAAAAAACTTTCATTTAGCAGAGAATAGGCCATCTTGTTTCTGGATGCAAAGGAAATAAAATTGGCAATGTTTTTTTTTTTACAGTTTCATTTCAGTTTATCACCCTCTGCAATGGTAGCCTTGAGTATCTCACTGTCATGCCAATTAAGTATCCTCAGTACTGATTAAAAAAAGAAATCCCACACACAACAGTTTCATTAATCCTGTGATATCCTTTACTAATAAAATTGCATTAGAAATAATCCCTGAGGGAAAATGTGGCAAATGTTTGACACAAACAAGAAGATACTCAACACATACTTTAAGTATGTATATATATATATATCCTCACGTGTGCAGAGGTGCATGCACATACACACTGAAGTTCAGACTTTTCCTACTGTCTTGCACAGCAGACCCTGGGGCCTTGTTAAGTGAAAAGCTAGATCAAAGCAGCAGTGCTGAGCCAAGCAGGAGGGAGAAATGGAGAGGACATACAAAGAGATAGAAAGAATGATCATTCTGGAATGAGTGCTGCAACTTCTGCTTTTGCTCTAATTTTCTCCTCATTCAATGCCAGAAGAATACAAGTAGCAGAGACACTAACGCCTATTCATCCCTAATGCACTTGAGCAAGAACTTGTTGAAGATCCAGTTTCTCATTTGCGTTTGTCTCGACATCAGCCCCGGAGAAACAATGCTGACTTACCGCTAAACTTTGTAGGCACAATGACAGATTTTAAACTCTTTTTCTTCACCAGGTTTTGATAAATTTTAAACCATTTTTCAACTTCTGGATTTACAATAGTGCTTTAAGTAATTCAAAAGCAGAGTCTCTTTCTGGAGATCATATCCTTGAATCTTGAGTCACAGTAGAAAGAAAATTCTGAAACAGCTCCGCAAAATCATAAGAACATACTTCGATATTTTAAACGATATAATGCTTCATTAGTATTTGAGTAAAGACAGATTTTCATATGATCATTTATTCATTTATTGCAATAAAACTTTTTCAAACTGTAATGATTCAATTTTCTTTGATGTTTCAATCAACAGTTTTGTGCCTGAAAGGCCAAATGCCAGCAAAACAAATCACTTGCTTGCTTGTGTAGCCTCCTCTTATCTCCTCTGAATCTGGACAGAAGATTTAGATACTAAAACTGCGAAAATGGAAATTATATTTTCAGAGCAGAAATCTCAGAGATGGATTGATTAAAACTCAAAGAAAAATTATCTTCATAGCTGTAGCGGAGATACAATTAGTGTTCCCGTAATTTAGGGCATGCTTTCCCTGTTTCTCCTGGTAAAGGCAAAGTTCAGAGCAATTTATCTGAAGAGTAGGAGCCTGACAAAGCAATAATAAACACAGAGCAGAAATCTTTATAGGTCATTAATGGCTTGCGCTCTGCAATCATCTCTTGGTCTCACTCCATGACTTCAGCCTTCTCCCCTCCTCCTCCCCTCTTGTCTCTTCTCTCTCTCTCTCTCTCTCTCTCTCTCTCTCTCTCTCTCTCTCTCTCTCTCTCTCTCTCTCTCTCTCTCTCGAGTGTTCTTTTCCTGTTGCCCTTTTCTAAGAACAAGCCAACAATGCTGACGTACTTCCATGTCTAGCTGGGCGAGCTCAGCTGTACTCTCCAAACAAACACACTGGGCCTGAGACCGACACACTGGCAGAAAGAAATTCAAGATAAAGATAAGAAAAAAAAATTGAAATACCACTGGGGAGCGAGTGTTTGTTAAAGAGATGCCAGAAAAACAAAAAAGTCCTGAGACATTTTGACTTAATGTGGTGTTTGTACTGTGCCACAGACTGTAGATACTGAGGTGAATATCAGGCTTAGTTACTGGTAGATTTAATGGAAACACTGCCCAAACATTTCCTACATGTAGCTTGATTAAACCTGATATGTAAAATATACTGTATTTTACACATTTTGTCAAATATAACAAGTGTTTCCTTTGATATGACATCAAAAGTATTCAAATGCACCTTGTGGTTGCAGAAAGAGTCATTTTCCTAAACAAATGGATTGTCGAGCAAAATAGGCCTAGTGTTCAGAGGGTTAATATATTCAGTCATTTCTGACAACATTGTGTATTAAGTATTCAAATGAAGAGATAAGAAATTCTAAAGACGCACCATATAACTCTCCGACTTTAAAAATCCACGTTCCTGACTTGTTTGATGGCACAGTGACATTTATTGTGTACATTTATGGTGTTGTCGCAGCCCAGCAGCGTGAGGCACAGAAACTGTGCTCACAACTTCTTCTGGGATGGATCCATTTTAAGCCACAGTACGACTCAGAAATGACCACACTGATGGTAGACACAGTGCACGCACGTGTGGAATCAGGGTGAAACTCTGCTGTGTACAGTACAGAAATCATGTACAGAGAGATGACGTGCTGTGGTGTAAACAAGAAATAGCATCAGACTGTTACATTTTAATACAAGGACAGAGTATAAACCTGTTTTAGAGGAAATGTAACCTTCAGGCTTCAGTGTTTTGGCCACAGGTTGCATCTTGTAGTTCACATGTTCATTCACATGTCAACTTGTTGGCCTTGTTAGAATATAGAGCAGTTCATATTTAGATGTCATGTGATAATCCTCCATCTCAAATAAAAAAATTATTTCTTCATGAACACTGAACAGAAGCTGGAATTTAAAAGATTAAATTAAAAACCAAATAACAACGGCAATATTGGTCAGAAAAATTACAATTAGATTTTTTCCCCCATATAGTTCAGACTCCTGATGATTGTCTGATGTGTTTTCTTAGAGGCCTTAGGATGTTTACTGTTTCTTTACAGGTGTAGCAGCTGGTAGTCTGTTTTTTCTGTTTGGATTTGATTGCACAGTTGTTGGGGTTGTTTTCTACCTTCCGTTTCTCTCTGTCCTTTTGCCTCTTTTTCTTTCCTTCTCTCCTCTGTTCACCCTCTCCCTTATGTTCTTCCTCTGGTCTGGTCCAGCGGTTATGTGTAAATTTTGCAATAAACAAATAAAAAATAGATAAGTAAAACAATAATGAAAAATAACATTTGGGGAGCCTCATATCCAAAGCAAATTTGTTCTGCACAACACTGCAGCCAGACCATCATTCTGCTGTTTCTTTTTTTCTTCTGTTTTTATTCATTACCTTTATTTCCTCTAAAAGTTTGTTTTTAATGTACTTTTTAATGCTTTTTCTACATCTCGCTGTAATGCTTCTAATGTTTTATTTAAAGCACCTTGAATGGTCTTGTACACGAAATGTGCTATACAAATAAACTTGCCTTGCCTTGCCTTGTAATGATGCTGGACAGGACTGTTGAAATTTAAAAGAAATAAAAAGCCTTATAAATTCCACAAGGTTATTTAAAGAATATAACATTACCATTTCTGTAATTTCATTGTTTTAGTGACATGAACAGCAGAAAACAACACAAAAAGCTGACTTTGTTCGAACATGTCAACACTCAAATGTTTGTTAAACGTACTCCTAATTGTTTGTGGGGTTCTTCCAAGATACAAAGATTTTCACGAATGCCACAATCTTCATAAAAAGTTCAAAAGTAGGATTGAAGAACAAATGTATCCGCAAGAAGGGTTTGTGAATGTTGCTTCCACCAAAAAGTATGTAAGAATTTAAATGAAATATACATTACAAATCAAAAGTTTGGACACGCATTACTCAGAGTGAATGGATATGTGTGTCCAAACGCTGGTACTGTACATGTGCATGCAACCCAGGTAAGACACACTAAAAACAATATATCCACCTCAGCTGCTCTTTTTATTTTTTCATTTTGTCCTTTTGTTGTCCTCTATTATCAAATAATTGGAATGGTAAATGGACTGTACTTAGCAATTTTCTAGTCTTTTTCAACCACACGAAAGGTTTTTACATTACAAGCCACATTCACCCACACATTCATACAGCAGGAGTTATCTACAGAGTGCTAGCTATCACACACATTCATACACCAATGAGTGCACTGGAGGCAATGTGGGGTTCAGTGTTTTGCCCAAGGACATTTAGACATGTAGTCTGGGCCTGTTTGCTTTTACAGATTGTGCTTTTCCTTTTTGCATTAGATGACAATTACAGTTAATAAGCAGTTTTTTCCTAAAAGTAACCCCCTTTTTTTCTTTCAAAAATGGCAAAAAATGGAAAAAAAAAAGGTTTCTTTTACATGTGCCACTGGTTTCCCTGAGTGCCCCCCCCCTCCATTCAAAAACTTTCTAGACCTGCTTCTGGACACATCTTTACAAAATACATTTGTTTTATAATCCAACATCATGTCCTGATATATAAAACCTTACAATACACTATCAACATTTATTTTTTTTTTTTTTAAGTTTATAGTTTTATTTTATCCGGATTCCTCATCAGGTCTGAAAGTTAACTTCATACAACCAGAGATGAACAACATATGACATATTGCACTGTATCCTTATCAATCTAGCCAAAAACTAAGCTGTCATACAGGTTTAAATCATTTGTAGAACCACCTGCAGCAGCATTGACTTAAAGTAATATTTTTCTGGATCAGATTTTCACATTGATTTGGAGAAATCTTGGCCCACTTTTCTTTACAGTGTTGTTTCATTTTATTGATGTGCAACCCAGTCCCAGAGCAAATATCCTTGAACAGACAGGGACTAATCAGTAGAAACATACTTTTTTCTCAGCTTTATTGTAATAATTTTGCATTTCTGTTGTAGCTTCAAGTTGCATTTGAACTACTGCTCTCATTTATTTTTTTATGTTGATGGAGGATCATAAAACATTGCTACACACATTCTTGTCCCCTTTTTTTAATCTGCTTTTAAACATCACATTGACAAACCCCTCTCTAAATTGCCTCTAGATCATAGTTGATGGGGCTAATTATACGTAACCAGCTGCTCTTTTCCAGCTTCATCTCATCCCATTTTCCCCTCCTTTACAACACATCAGTCTTTGTTTTGTGCTGCAAATGCTTGTTATTGAATGGTACTGAATGAAATGTTGGAGAGAGACTTTTAGCTGTAGTGAATCAGATGCTGGCTTTCATCCAGTACCTGCCATCAGTCATCTGAGCAATGGGTTATTGAGAACAATCATAAATGGAGAGAGAAGTGTGCTGACAAGCTTTATATGTGTGATGATGTGTAGGTCTACCTCTATAAAAAAAAAAGGAGCCTGAGAAAATGTTTTTCATTCCAGCTTTCTGCCATTGTTACTTACTGCAAGCGCTCACATTACAGAGCAGTAGACATTTTTGGAAAGTGAAATAAGATAAATAAATTGGTCTGCTGTACAAAACAAAGCTTCGACAAAAGCAGAGGAATGAGACAAAACAAGAGCGAGACTGTCTGGATATTTGATTGTGTTTTATTGAAACAAAACAAAACAAAAACTTCCCCTCATGAAGTTTTGTTTGAGATTTTGTTTTTCCAATCAGCATTCAGTAATCTAACTTCGTTAATTTGGTTTGCTGGATCTCTTTATATTTAATAGAAAATAACAAAGACTGGAAGACGATAACACATCTCAGGCCTGTTTCTGAAGTCAACACTCACAGATTAAATTGATATTGATACTCTTGTTTGAGTCCTGGTACAAATAAATAAATGAATAAATGAACAATCAGAGGGGTGCCACACTTTGCCTTTAAGAAAAGAAGCTGCACCAATTCAAATCAATCTCACTTGACCAATTGGTGAAAACAGTGAGTGCCCTTAGTGATGTCATACTCTGCAGTTTGTAATGAAAGATTGTAATCTGACCATCATGTGTACCCTCATTTGGGAGCATTTCTGAAATGTTGTCTGTCTTTGTTAACATGTAATAATGATAAACCTTTGGTTGATGGCAACCCTGTAGCAGTGCAGACTCTGCATGTGTAATGTTGTGTTAGTATTGTCATTTACTAATTAGGCTTAAGAAAAAAACCCAAATGGAATTCAGAGCAACTGCTCAGTACAACAGTGAAACAAAACTTGTTGTATAACATGCTGAAGGAAAACAAATTCAACACACACCAAATGAATCAAATGATTTCCCTGTTTCTAAATCAGTCTTATGCCCTCTTAACAGATACAATCAGCCTCTTCTCCCTGCCTTTTACCTGATAAGATCCATTAGCTTCTGAATGCCTGTGCCAGTCACTGTGGTTAACATGCACAGCTGAGTTGCATTATGGTTATAGTTAGACTCACCCACTTAATTGGAGCACTGTTCTTGTATCACTATACATAAATGAAGTGGAATTGGAGTGAAGTGGAGTCATTGATCAAAGTATGTCCAACACCAACATGCTGTGGATGGTGCTGAGGATATAATCAGGATTTTATCAGAGCAAACATCATGGAAATGCTTTAAGCAACCACAAGTTGACACAAAGTCACAATAGGCTGATTTTCAGTCACAATTTCTGACACAAAAGAAACCCAGCGCCTGAGTCCATTTGAGCCTATTTAATGATTTAGAGGTAGATATGCCATGTGTGACCATTATTATTGACCTCATTGTTTCAGATGCAACCCTAGTGAAGCTAAATGGACCTGGAAACAAGTAAAAAACAAATACGAAAACATTCTTCAAAGTCATCAGTGACAAGGCTTTATTTCTTCATCAAAAGGATTGCATATATCCTTAAAAACTCCTAAATGCTCCTCCAAACAATCCATGCACCATTGTCAACAGGATCTTCCAATAATGGGCTAGACACTTTTCAAGAGAGCTGATTAGTCAGGAAGTGATGCCTTTATACTTCTTTATCTTTTATATAGAACAGCTAACCAGCTCAGGAACAGGTTAGCTGTTCAGTGTAAGTTACCATGGTGATAAATCCCAGTAAGAAGTGAACCAGTGTCGTAGGACAGAAAACCCAAGGTTAACTGTGAAGTTACCTTGATAAGAGAAAATCCACCTTCGTAGTAGGCCCTACAGGCCTCTGGTGTATTACATTATTGGGTAAAACAGCTTAGCAGCTATCAGATCTGTTACAATGAGATTAGGTGTAAAAAAGTGCTCTCAGGACGAATTCAATAAGTGATTTCCTAACTTCCTTAGTGGCGGATTTGGTTTATGACCAAACACCTTCCATTAGCTGCCGCTATGCTGTGTGCTTAGTGTTAGTCAGCAAATATTCTAGCAAGCCAAACTACATTGATTAAGATGGTAAAAATCACACCAGCATGATTTCATTAGGGTTTGTTCTGAACTCGGAACATTGAAATTCAAGTTCAACCACAGTGCTCCAAACTATGGTAACTAAGACTGTTTTAGAGGCAGCAATCTCAACACACTGCTAGAGAATAATAACAGAAAGGTAAGCATTCAATTATCCTACAGGTTGAAGTGAGCCATACTTTCTGAGAACAAATGTTTAATGTTTTTCAATGCAACCACAGGAGTCAGCCCCACACAGTGGAATGACAGTGTGAGCTGACAGCTGTTATGAAAGGGACTATGGAGACAAAGAAAGTGAATGTGCGAGCCCTGAAACTTGTCCATCACAATCACAGTTACTGTAAGTCGAATGCAGTTTTCTTTATGTCAGTGGTAAAATGTGCATCATCCAGCGAGTTAAGTAAACTTTTTGATGCCAGATACGGCATTTTGTGAATATTTTCAACTTGTAAATCCTCTGTCGATACAGCCAATTAACAGTGATGATATTAACTTAACAAGCAATTTTAAAGACACACAAATATCAAAACTGGATAGGATCACCATGTTGGCTGGAAATGAACTGGTTGTCTGCATCGCCCACATCATTCCCTAGTCACGGTTAATGTTGTCTTCAGATAGTAGCAGCTCCACGTAGCAGTGTCTCTAAAGGCTTTAGCATGGATTATCTGCTTTGTGTTTGTGCTTTGCTAACACAAATCTTACTAGGTGTATTTTTTTTCTTTCTTCTTTCACCTGATGGATTGTCTCCAAAACTTGTGAATGAAAAAACATGTCTAGGCTTTTTGGCTTGTGTTGTTGCTGTTGTATTTGATTAGTTTTGCACATAGAAGAGACAGAAGTCATCATGGACAATATGCAGCTTCTTGGTGAAGTGAAACTTAGCGATCAAACCTCTTCCATATCAAGGTAGGTGTTGACCAGTTAACAGTCAACAGTCAAACTGTGTCATTGCTTAAAGTGTTAGCTTTTTGGAGGACATGCATATATGCCTGTTTGCGAAGGTTGAATACCCATAAACCTTCACTATGCGTGGGGTGAGAGCAACATATATTGGCACAAACGTGCTACTATGAATACTGCTAAAGTACATTATCAAAGAGATTAAATTTGTCAGTACACTCCGTAGTTTGACCCAAATTCAGTCACTGTGCCTCAGTAAAGTTGCATTAAGGCTGCATTGTGTCATGACTGAGAGACCTGGGGTTCTTCTGTTTTCTGTGAAGTACTTATGCTCCAAATTGGATTAGAAAACAACTATGTGCTTCTCCTTCCTAATGGAATCAAAACAAGGCCAATTGGATGTCTCCAGCTTACTCAGAGTTAAACACCTTCTCTGTCTAGCATTTTAATCTGTTTGTGTGGACAGGTAGTTCCACATGTAAAAGATTGTCACACTCTTATTATCACATGATACTTATGCTTAACATTTTATAGTTACTTCTAAAATCATATACAAACACAGATTTTTACTTGTGGGCAGTAAGACGGAGAAGATGTCAGAGAATAGAAAAATCCTCATGAAAGCATTATGTACAAAGAGCTGCTGGATGTAAGCATATGTGAAGATGATGTTGTCTCAAGCAAATAGTATAAAAATTGAAACAGCAGACGCACATGAGACTAGTGAGCGTCACTGGCAAGAATCATTGAATTTTCTGCGCCGCTGCTCAATTCAGCCCCTCACTCCTAGCAGTGCAAACACAGAGACACACACACATAGCAAATCCTGTTCATGTAATGAAATCCCCTTTGTTAGCAGAGGAATTTGTCCATGGGTCCAAGGTCTATCTGGGTAATGTGAAGCTTTATCAAATATTTGGCAAGACACCAGACAGAGATTCTTTGACTCCTGTGACTACGATAGAGAGTTAAGCGGGAAAAAAAGAAACCAAAACAAACACTATCTGATGGATAGACAGTTGGATAGACTGAGAAAACCGGTATACACACTCACACACACACACACGCACGCACGCACGCACACACACACACACACACACACGCACACACACGCACGCACGCACACACGGACACACTCACACACACACACACACGCACACACAGACACAAACACACACACACACACACACGTAGTAATAAAGATCTCTGATCTGATTGGTTGGTCAGGAGAAACTAACTTATTTTAGTTCAGTCAGAATCTTCTGTCCTTGTTTCCTTGTCTCCTTATGTCCTCTGTCCTTGTCTCTAGGTGTCGTCATGTCCTCTGTCCTTGTCTCCTCGTGTCCTTGTCTCCTCATGTCCTCTGTCCTTGTCTCCTGGTGTCCTTATGTCCTCTGTCCTTGTCTCTAGGTGTCCTCATGTCCTCTGTCCTTGTCTCCTTATGTCCTCTGTCCTTGTCTCTAGGTGTTGTCATGTCCTCTGTCCTTGTCTCCTCGTGTCCTCTGTCCTTGTCTCCTCATGTCCTCTGTCCTTGTCTCCTGGTTTCCTCATGTCCTCTGTCCTTGTCTCCTAGTGGTGCTGGAGGAGGTGCTGGCGTGTCAGAAGGACAGAGATCAGGCTCTGATGTCACGTCTCCTGCTGGCCAATGAGGAGAGAGACGAGGCTTTGCTTCGCGCCCGCAGATTCCAGCAGGCAGCAGGGTCAGTGATGAAGATGATGATGAAGATGGTGATGAAGAAGATGATGATGGTGATGATGGTTGTGATGATGATGATGGTGATGATGATGATGATGATGATGACGAAGATGGTGAAGATAATGCTGATGATGATGACGAAGATGGTGAAGATAATGCTGATGATGATGAAGATGATGATGAAGATGAAGATGGTGATGAAGGTGATGCTGATGATGATGAAGATGAAGATGATGGTGATGAAGATGATGGTGATGAAGATGATGAAGATGGTGAAGATAATGCTGATGATGATGAAGATGATGATGGTGATGATGGTTGTGATGATGATGATGGTGATGAAGATGATGATGAAGATGATGATGGTGATGATGATGATGGAGATGGGGATGATGGTGAAGATGATGATGATGAAGATGATGATGAAGCAGCTCAGGTTCCCTCCTCTTCCTCAGCTGTGTTGGGTTATGTGGACGTGAACTGTGATGAGTGTGTGCAGCAGGTCTCCTCTTCCTCCTCTTCCTCCTCTTCCTCCTCTTCCTCCTCTTCATTATGCACCTCCTCGGCCTTCTTTAAGGGCTGTGAAATGAGCTCTCGTTCTCTTTGAGCAGCAGCCAAATAGAGCAGAAAATCTAATTAGAGCTAATACCCCTCTTCCTCCTCCTCCCCCCCCTCTGCCTCCCACCCCCCAGGATGAGAGGGTAATTGATATTGGAGGCCACAATCCTTTTTATGAGGACAGAATATGGAGGAGCATGTTCCATCTGTCAGGACTCAGAGTGTGTTGCAGTCTCACCGTGTGTGTGTGTGTGTGTGTGTGTGTGTGTGTGTGTGTGTGTGTGTGTGTGTGTGTGTGTGTGTGTGTGTGT
>JBBBVU010000020.1:9695687-9710057 GCA_037177055.1 Atherinosoma microstoma
TCTCTTCTCTTCTCTTCTCTTCTCTTCTCTTCTCTTCTCTTCTCTTCTCTTCTCTTCTCTTCTCTTCTCTTCTCACTGTCCTGTGCTTGTCCCTCATCAGGGGGACTCCCTCTATGTGTTTGCTTTGAATTCTGGGAAAGTAGCTGGGTACTGCTGACCCAGAACAGGACATCTGGCCTCATTATTCATACTGCTAATTCTCTCATCTGGCCAAGAGGAGTTACAGTACAGTACAGTGGCAAAGCTATGCAAGTTAGAATGACTACACGTCGAGTGTTGTAGCTTAAAGGCTTCTGTATTTCAGGTTAGTTAAGTTGTGGTGTGATTTAATAAAGGTGTGGCAATGCAGAGCATGTCATTAACTGTGATTATAGGTTTGAGTTTACAGGTGTGTCCCATTTATTATGAGAACTGGAGAAGCAAGCACTTCCAGTTTTTACAGTTAATTCCGATCATTTCAAATCATCATGGAGGCAAAACATCTGCAATAACTTTGAATGCATATGCAACTTGGGTACACTGCCGATGAGATTAATATATTATAGATTTCTCAGGAGTACTAGGCATAGATGGAAATATCAAACTCAGCGCTGACATATTTTTTTTATTCCATTTCTATACATTATTTTAATATTTTCCAAAACAGATTTACTCTGACACATACTACTTGGACATGATGATGAGTGTTGCCGTTGTTGGCATTGTGAGATATAACAAGAGGCACTTCTTATTGTGAGAGAAAAAAATTATTTCCAAGTAATTCATATAAACTCCTTTTTTCTGAGGGAAATGTTGAAAAGTGGAAATTACCACACACTGTCATGTATATGGGATCCGAATTAGCAGTTACTTGTATACACACTTACGCACTTTTTTGTGAACGGCACAACATGACAAAAGCTGAGTTTGTATTGATGGAGTTGAACAAAAATTTTCTAGATTCCTGTTTTGTGTCAAAGCATGTGAGTTTATCAGAAATTATTGTGCCTATTTTCATTCCTCTCCCCCCCCTTATTATTTCATGAAGACAGATTAACTGCTTACTAAAGCTCAGATGTTTTGGTGTTTTTATTTAATTTCCACATTATGAACAAATATGTAGGTTCAACCGCACAACAAGGCCTGTAGTATTATCACATAACTATTTGATTGAAGTTCGACATGACTGTATATAAACTGTTGAATTATACTAACGGAATCATGGTACTTTCTTGACTATTTCCAAATTACATTCAGCTTTTAAAGGTTTAAATGTTGTATTTTAATGTTGTAATCTTGTTGTGTTCCACATGTCCAGAATAAGAATCATGTACACAATTTAACTGTTATAAAGCTTTTAGTAATAGTGGCATAAAATGGATATTAATTTGATTGAATCTTATGATATTGATTTAAAATGTCATAATTTTATTAGAACCATCATATCAAACACTCAGATGAGAGAAAGACAGAAAAAAAATAAAGGGGGAACACAACAGAAACTAAGTTATCTGTAAATATGCCTGCTGTAGATAATCCATAAAATTACTATTGTGAAAATTTTACATTTAGGGAACAGCTAAATTGATTCACATCTATCCTAAAGGGATATTTGACATTCACGTTATAATATTTAAAATCATTCTTCTCAGTCTAAGACGGTTGAATCTGTCGTGTCCTGAACCTTTTGTTACCTTGAAGGATGAATGTAATCTTAAATATTAAAGCATCATTAGTAGATTTATCTAAGTCCTGGTCACTTTTTCCTTCCTGTTTGATGGTGTGAACATCTGCTGAACTGCTCAAAGCTGCAAGTGTAACTAAAAGCAAATCCAAACATCATGTGAATATTTATGTCTCCTATGCAATACTATATAAACATAAGCTTTGCAGAGCCAAGTCAGTCTGTTTAGAGTATCCAAAAACAGAAAAATCTGGTTCCGTTAACCAAATCCCCCTCACAGGAAGTGATGTGTGTAATTGTGGCAGTTTTAAAAATGCACAGCACATCCCACAGATTAACGGTTACTGGTGGAGCACACTTACCTGTCCTGCTGCCTTCAGATAAGATGTGTCTGTAGGGATTTAATGAACTGAAAGTGATGGTTCTCACATAGCATACAAACAAGCTGTGGATAAAAGATATCCCTCTAACACGGCCTAGACTCAACCTCAGCCTCACAAGCGTTAGGGCCCAAGAGATGAATGTGGAGGCTTCATTGCAAACTAAAGCCGTATGTCTCTCTGTCTCTGCTGAGATGGGGTTAAACTAATGCTACCTTTCCTTTTCTAATGTCCACCATGGCCCTTTTGGCATGATCAAAAAGGCGCAGATGGGGAGTTGTAATCTCTGGTCTTTTGTTTGTGTTTATATAAGAGGCAAGATTGAAGTACTGAAAAATGATGTGGCCACAGATTTTTACATGATGCAAAACCCTAATGAAGTATGGAAAACACAGATGAGAGCAAACATAGAAATCAGTCAGATCGTCAATATGATATCCAATATGTGCAATGGTGATAAGTAACCCATGACTGAACCCTGAGTGTGACAAGTGTGAGAGACAGAGAGGAAGGTGGGGGGAGTGACAGAAAAAACCTAGTGAGAAATGGAGTGTGTGGGTGTGTCAGCGTCACCTCACCTCTCCGCACCAGAACTTGTGAGGGTGACAGCCTGCGACAGAACAGGAAGCAAAGGAGACGAGGGGGTGTGAGTGTGCGTGTGTGTGAACGAGAGTGTGTGAGGGTCAGAGATGAGTGGGCAGTCTAGTGACTCGCTGAGCTGGCTGGCACTTGTTCCATTATTAGATCAATATATATACATATATCTCTCTTTTCCTGCAAAAATCTCCCCTTTGGAAAATCAAAACTATGCGTTTTAATTCAAACAAATGTTTTTCGGAAGAATCACAGCTAGAAATATATGTTTTAGATAAAGAAATCACTTTAGAGTATTTATTTCATTTCTACATCTTGGCTGATGTCACTGAGCAGATTGTTTGGGTAACAGGTTCAAACTGAACATGAAAATCCAATAATAATTTCCTTAAGCGGCTGGTTGCTCCCTTATGGGACTAAATAGCTTTTAAATGAGGGAGCCCAATGGAAAACACCCAATTCAGCCTTGTTTTTTAAAGAACAATTTTTGATGGAAGTGAAACCAGTGGAAAATTATGAAGTCTCCATTCTTTTTTAAAGTACAACAATTTTTTTCTTTTTCATGTTGCAGAAGAAGCCATGAATTCAAAGGATGTTCTTAAAACTAAGAATATTAAATAAAGAAACATTTTTTTCTTAAAAATGTATGACAAAAGAAAACAATATGAAATTTCTATTCAAAAAGCATACTTGATCAAAATGAAATTGTTATCAAAAGTAAACTTAAATATTTGATTTATTTTCTAGTGTACACTCACATTACATCATGCCAGGTTCAAAAGAGTTTTTTTTTTTTTACTTCAGCTTTATTTATTTAGCTGTAAGGTGACATGTTAGCAGTATTGATGCTGGGTCATTAAGTGAAGCTGCAAGAATAATTGGAGTTCTTCCAGCCAGCTGGTCCCTCGTCTAATAAAGATGAACAGCAGCAATAAGGCCTGAGCCAACTAAACATTTTAAGCTTGCCCAATCTCACCAGAAAATGAATGCATACATCTATTACATACATATTATTGTGCAAACACGGTAGTTTTACAATGTAAATCTGGTCACATATTCCTTGGCTGTTGTTTTGTTGGGCAGTGTTCACATGACATGACAGGAATGATGACACAAATATCACAACACATATGCTCAAAATTGTAATATCTATATCAGATTCCCTTCCATCTCTGGAGCCATTTCCCTCAGAAATGTACAGGAGGTTATTGTCTGCACACCAAAGACATGCTCCTTTTAACCATCCCTAAAGTCTATACTGAAATGGAAATAAGGACATTTAGATATGTTGCTCCCTCTGCTTGCAGTGACCTGCAGAACCAGCTGAATCTAAGGGAGTTGTTCTTAAACAAATAAGTTGTTTATATGTTGGAGGCAGAAACATTATCTGGCTGAAAATGTTATGGTTGACAAATTTTTCTGCTTTGATATTCATTGACGAATGAGCTCTAGTATTTGTCTTTCTTTCAGTTTTGACACAAATATGACTGTTGTTGATTGTAGTCAATCCACATGGTTTATATTTGTGCTAAGTATTAATCAAGGTGCTGCCTGTCTTAGCTGGGACATTTTAAGGCACAGGAGTTGAATTTTTTTCTGAATCATTGCATCTTAGATTAAAATGTTTCGAAATCTCTAAATCTTTAAAGTGCATTTTCTAGATGCAGACTGAATCATACTTCTAACCGTATCCAAGTGACAACATCTTCTGTGTTTTCATGGACTGACCAGCTTCACAATAATAAAAAAACAAATATCAAGTTGGATTTAAGCCTTTTTAAAAAAAAAACAATTTCTATATCTTGCACAGAAAATACTTTATCACCAATGTGATGTTCAATGTGAAAATGAGTTTGGAAAAAGGCTAAAAGAGATGAATTTTTTAGTTCCTGTAAAATCATTTACATGTTTGCTAAAATGGAACAATGATAGTATTCAATATTGTAGTTCATTTGTATAGAACACATCCCATCTACTGGATACATTATTGACTTCATTTTTGTCTCCCATTATGAATAACAATAGATTTTCAGGAGTAAAATACAGACTTTGAAGATATAATCCACCATAAAACTGTATTTGTAACACAGAAAACTGGGATTCTGTATTCATGACTTCCCAACCAGCAGACAGGATACTGAGCACAGCTGGCAGCCAAGTGTTGATGCTGTTGTGTGTGTTTGTATCTGCATGTGTGTGTGCATACACACATGGCGACTGCATTTTAAGCAGCCCCTGTTGTACACTCATGGCACCATGATTCAATTATATAGAGCCAGTGCTTTGCCTGAATATTAATCTGGGGGTCCAAACGTAATTTGTCTGGCGATGGGGGAACACAAGCCCATCTGGCTGCATGGTAAGTGTGACTGTGTGTGTGTGTCTGTGTGTGAGGGGGTTGTCTTGCTATTGTGAGACACAGAGGGACCTGTCACCCTGCTCTGAGGAAGACAGATCAGTTTGTTGGAGACAGACATACATACAGACACTTTGAAAAAAAATCTATAGAAAAGTAAGAATGTCTTTTCTTTGTGTGCAATATAAAATAGTTTTGACAACCTGCTTTAAAATATTGAAGGCATACCTGCTTTAAGTAAGCAAGAAAAGAATGTTGCAATTTTTATTTGAGTAAAGATGCAATAAATCATAAGAAACACTGAAAAGTCTCATTTTAAATGTGAATCTAGACTTTACTCAAGCTAGTAAACTTACTCAAGCTCACAATTTCTTTAATATCTGAATGATCGTTTTAGCAAAATGACTAATTCAGACTCTTATAGGCTCAACTATTGTAAGCATACAGCTGCATGTGTGTGTAAATGAATGCCCACAACCCCCTGAGGTCAAGTGGGCACCCCTCCTCCTCCTTGTCACATGGCCCAGAGTCCTTTGGGACTGAGGCAGTACGCCCCAGGGCACGAATGCAACCTCTCCTTGACCCCCACTGTGTGCAAGTGACCTTCCTCTGACGTGTAAGGTTAGCTTTTATACTGTTGGAGAGGTCAAAGGCAGTGACTGAGAGGATAGAGGCTGAATAAGGGCTGGCAGTGAGGGGGGATGGAGGGTTGGAATAAAGAAAAAGATAGGAGCCGGGACAAAGAGCAGAGTGCAGGAGTGAGCATGTGTGAGGAAGAGACGGATGGGGGTGGGTTGAGGAAGTTAATCTAGACTGTCTCGTTTTGTGCTTCACAGTTATGGTTTTTGCTCCTCTTGCTTTGTTTGTCACCAGGAGGTCTGCAGGGCAGAAGGGAGGCGACAACGTAAGGAGACAGAAACAAACACACAAGGACAAATTGTCTTGAAAGCTTTCAATGCAAGAAAAGTCTTCCACTACATTTTGCACGTGTATGGCCTGTGTTTTGGTTTTGTTTGTGTGTGCTTTTTGAAGGTGATAGACTGTGTGTGTTTGCGGGGAAAAGGCATGAAGAAGTGTCTTGGGTGACAAGGAAAGTGAAGAATGTATCAGCTTTCTGACTGCCGGTATCCGTTGTGTTTGTCTCTCTCAAAAAGGGAAAAAGTTCTCTCATCTGAATCTAATGTTGCACAGTTTACAGCTCCTAAATTTAATATCCTCTCCGTGTGGCCCCTCCTTCCTTTTCTGTTCTCCCTTTAACCTCATAACTACCTGAAACCTAACCCTCCAAAAAGCAGCATGTCTAAACTCATAATCAACATCCTATCAGACCCCAAACTATAGTCTGAGACTTTCTTCTTAATATTCATCAGTGGGAAACGCTTATGGTCCATCTTTGTTCTCCTTGATTGCATTGGGTGTAATTGATCCAATCCTACCATAGGTTTAAATGTAATATTAGTCAAAGAGGAAAAAGCAAGTCCTCCAGAAGAAGAGGGTAACCCGTTCAGAGTGTAACCAACCTTTTGCCTTGTGGCTGTTAGGATAGCCTTCAACCCGCCGCGACCCTGCATTACAATAAGCAGGGAGGATGGAAAATGGATGGATGGGTTTCATATAATATAGTGAGCGCATATGTTTCTGTTTGCCCCGTCAATGGTTCGTTTGAAAATGTGAGATGTTTACCACCAAGATAAACAAAAATTTCAATCTAATTTGGAGATTGTTTTAAAGCCCAGCCATGATATAACTCTATATCTGTGTACTCTAGTGACTTGGCTGAAAAAGAAACTGAAAAGACTATTAGTACTCTTCATGTACAGATCTATGTGACAGATTCAAGAACCCTTAATGCCATTTTTAATGATTTATTCTTCAAAGCATGCCTGTGCAAGGTTTAGGCCAGGACTTCTCAATTTGGTCCTACAAGGGCTGCAGTCCTGCAGGTTTTCAGTGTATTCCTTCTCCAATACACCTGACTGAAATGAATGAGACATTGTCCAAAACTTCATAGGCTGTTGGATCCATTTAATTTAAGGACGGAGTTGGAGCAAGGAAACAAAACCTGCAGGACTGCAGCCCTCATTGGACCGAAATGAGTAGCACCACAAGTTTCAAGTGGAATAAACTAACCTGTATGCTCCATTTCAAACAAACAAACAAAAAAAATATATAATTTCAACTATGTGCTTTTCCAACTGGTAGTCAAGTGCATGGCTTCTCATTTAAGGTCAAATATATTGATGTAAGGTTGCTTTTAATGGTTTCTAAACCAAACACAAATAGACCTTCACCTGTGTCAGTCAGCCTGCGGTGCAAGAAATGTGCGTTAACATGGATATATCAGCCAAGCCTGTAGCTCTGTAATAACCAAGAGCCGAACAGCTTGTTACACCTTTATGTTAATTCTGACACGTTGGTGTTTCCCTTGGCTCTGAGGTGAGTGTTAAGACAAACTAGAGCTTACCTCGCAGTCACTCCCCACACGAGTCAGAATGTTCTGTAAATACACACATAATGTTTGGAAATTTAATCTAAAATGTACATGTGTAAATTGTGTGTTAATAATCTAGAGTGACAGCTTTTATATGAGAACAAAAACACATACTAGGGATGTTGATGATCAATCAATAACTTAATCAGTCTGTCTGAGAGAGGTACGAATGATGATGTGCAATTACGTCCAATAATGTCTCACCATAAGCCGCAAAGCAAGACTGTCAATACACAAATCAGTTAAAACAAATCAATCAGGACCATTGATTGTCTAAAAGGTTTGTCAATAAAACTGATTTTAGAGGAGCTAGTCCTCATATTTGAGATTAAGTTGAAATATTTATAGTTAAAATTGATGGAAAGATGTTCAGCAATCGATGACAATTTCACTGACAAATTAGTTTGTGCTGTCTGCAACACTAAGGTGTGCAAAGAGTGCTTCTTCTGTACCCTGCACCCCATTCATCCCAATCACGGCTTACCACTGCGAGTTTGCAATGGAAAAAAGAATTTGATCGTTGCAACATTCTGTGAGTGTGGTTGGCAGGAAGCACAACGGAAACACACTGAAGCTGTGAATAGGTCGTGAGTCTTCACTCGTACAGCATCTTCTCACAATGACTTTTTGTGAAGCTGTGGAAAGACATGAACAAGGCTGATCACCTTGAGAGAGAAGAAAGAGAAATATGCAGTTACCATGACAACATGTTTCTAAACACATACTGCTCTGACCCACACACACAAAGAGAAATGTTTTACATGTTTATCTTGCTTTATTTCAATGAATACACACACCACTAATTCATAAACATGTTCTTGATTTGCATGCACTGTTTTGTGTGTGCGTGTGTCCAGGACCTTGAAGCCGTTCTTCCAAGATGTGTGGCCTAGTTGTGCTGAAACCAAATAATGTAGCTATTGTGGCGCCCGGTGCCACCAATCTCGGTGTCAGCCCGTGTCTCCGAGAGAGGCCTTGCGATCGCCTGAAAGGGGTGATAAATGGGCTTTTGTCTGTAGGCCTCGTGTCTGAAGTGCAGCCAAGGAGGCTCTGAGACACACACAAGCACACTGATCTAACATCTACTTGTCTGATACATTCAGGGTAGGGTAGAGGCCAGACAGAAAAAGTAAGTCTACATTTCATACAGATTACATTCAGTGAAGTATACACACATTCACATGCAGATGTGCAGATATGAAGCCTGGAGATATGGATAATGAATTACTTTAAATAGGTGGGAAATGCGCCAGCCCACGCACTGTGATTATCATATACAGTATAATGTATTGGCTCAATGTCAAAAAAGGTACATACTTAATGAAAACATGAATCTTGGCTGAAGAGTACTGGGCCATGGAGAGCGTGCATCATTAAGCATGGTATTATTGTCATAAAGAAGCAGTAATATACATTGTTACCTCAGGGGGCTGTAAAGATGCTGTAATGGAAATCCAACTCTTCACTTCGAATCTCATTTTAACTGTGGTTTGATAGTTAGATCCTTTGCCAGGTTTACAGTCAAACAATATTTGCATGTTAAAATAGGTTTTTTTCTTTTTCAGCTCTGTAAATTACTTTCAGAGAACAACTTTCGTTGTTGCTGTCGTTGGACTAAAAAATAACCCCCCCCCAAAAAAAGGATTCTGATTCAAAGCAGATAGCAGACTGAGCCTAGCCATCAAAAAAGGGGGGTAAAAGCATTTTTCTTCTCTGTCAGAGAAAGCAATGTAGCATTTACCGACAGGGCTGCTGTCCTTCCTGGACTTAAAGTAGTTTGACAATCAAATTACTGACACAGCTTTCAGGACATGTACAGACTCTATTCTGGGATGTTGCTCCGTAGAAGTCACTGACAAACCTGACAGAGTTATTTCATACTATAATGGCTTTCTATATGCAAACCAACTCATGTATGATTGCACTAGATTGTTCTAGTGCTGATTCAGGGCTGGTAGTAGAACCAGTTATGAGTTGATTCTAGCTAAAAACTGGTTTGGTTTCCACAGCCAGAAGCCAACAGCGCTAAATTATCATGTCACTTTACATTTCATTACAAGTTTGACCCTCCCTCCTGTGTATTCTGAATTTCTGTAGATGACCACAGTCAGTGAGTTGAATTCACAGATGCAACTGGTGATATCAAACATATAACATGAGGAAAACGAGAGAAACACTGAACTCATGTTCTCCTTCGTCTTGCTATCCATGTTGAAGCTCAGTTTTTATTGTTACCTCAAACTAAATGTGTGAGGGAATCTGGACTGAAAAACCTATGATTTATCATATTTCTTCTTATTTCAGTCAGTCACTTGTTTTTGCTGTGTAGTATTGAATCTACTTTGGATCAAAAGGTGACATTCCACTTGTTCAGAAATTATGGCTGTGATTCCAAGTGAAAGCAAATTTCATGAACAGAGATTGTTGTATTGTTGCTTGTGGTATCAGCCTATATTTTATTTAAATGTTATGTTGTTGTGAGTGATGTTTAATAGTGCAGCAATCTGCACTTGCTACTGTATTTTTCATTTTAAAGAATGCTGCTTCAATCAGAGATTAACCATTTATTACCATACCAGGGTGGGACAAAGGTCAGCACCACTCTGGATTCACCCAAGACTATGAACGGAAAAATATCAAGTCTACTTGGATGCTAATGTAGAGGTATTCTTAAGTGAAGAGCTCACATTTTCAACAAGACATAAACAAAAACAGCAGTTTGGAATGGACTGGATGGCATTTATAAGTATAAGAAGTTACATTTATTTAATGTTCAAAGCCAGATTTTTGCTCCAGCCGCAAACTATAGCCTTCCAAAGCCACTGATTGACTAGATGGTAAAATGTTTATACACCTTAGTGAAAAACAGAATTGCGAATGAGAGTTGGACATATACTGTATGTTCATTTAAAAAGATGTAGCCCCTATATTGCCCCCAATTTGAAAACGAAAAAAGAAAAAAAAGAAATCCTACTGGGCAAACCAAAAATTAAACATTGCAGAAATAATGTCAAGAAAAAATTCTCCAAATCTGCTGGTAGAAGAAAATTCAATTCCTCAAGAAGGTACGGTATCACAGAATACTAAAATTGTTTCACTATACTCTCTGTTTTACCATGTTGTGCTAGTGCTACAAACTAAGAGTTAGTTTTAGTTCTTTCTAAAAAAAAATTTTTTTTCATCTGTGCTTATTTTGTTGTAATATCTTCTGTTTAATATGTCTACACCATTAAGAGAAAATCTGAGGGCATTGGACGCTTTTATGATTTCAAATTGTGACGCAAATAAATTACTATGAGTTTTGACTCTCCACCTCTGTTGTATAGAATTAAGGAAATTAATGCAGTGTTACGATTTTTCTCCAATAAATTTGGGTATTTCTTACAATTTGTCAATAGTCTGTTATTTGGTCATATCTTTGAAGGGTTTTCCACAATTCCCCTTTCATTTTTCAATAATTTAAACACAGGTGTGGAGAGTCTCAGTTAATCAGCCATCTGCTCTTAAAATAGCAGACAGATACACTCTGCTGAACTAGCTTTGGTAACTAGGGAACCAAAGGACTACATGTGTAAAGATACTTACTGTGCAAAGGGGGATTGCCATTGTTAAGAGCAACAGGAAAAGAGGCAGTAATGCAAAGAGAGGAAGAAAGGGTGTGAAAACGAAGAAGGGAAAAAAACAAGAATAAAACATCTCACTCAGCATTTGTTTGATAGCAAGATAAAAGACTTCAGAGCAATTAACCTGCTGGATGAGAACCAGACAAAAATGATGAAGGCGCTGTAAATAATTTACACACTGGCCAATTGTTTTATGTGTATTAATTCACTTTTAACTGTTCGTTTGTTCGGAAACTTCAAAGCTCAGCGACAACGAGCAAACCAGAAGAGTTGGGGTGAACTGGTAGTCTTGAAACAATACTGTTAATTAGATGAATTAACTGAACTCTCCTCTATGCTCATTGTAATTATGCTGTCTGCTCTCTTTGTTGGCCTTGAGCTGTGGCACATTCATTAATGCTCTCTGTGTTGCTGGGTATAATATCATGTTTTATAAAGTCTTAAGTTGATCGTATTGGGATAAAGAAAGGGTAAGCTCATACAGTGTGGAGTAGTATGTATTAATTCTAGCTCCCTTGCCTTTGTACCAATGTGCAACAGTCCTAACTTGAGTATACAGTATAAAAAGTACTTCAATTTACAGCTCTGGCTGTGACTTTCTGGCACTAGATGCTCTCAGCTGATTAACATGGAGTACTGTCATTCCTCAACAAGCTGCATATGTTGACACCATGTCAGTCAGCTTATTACTTAGCTATTGTAAATGTCGTCAGGCAATTTCAGGAGTAAAACTAATTCAATTTAACCTCCTTGAATATTTTTTTGTGGTTGTGTCCATCCCTTTTTAGAACCTCAACTTTCATTGAGGCTGAAAGAAATAATAATGATACAAATTAGATTAAAAGTGAGCAGAGACAGCTAATCCAACTTCCTAATGGTGCCTAGGTGGCTCTGGGCATAGTGTATCTTTGTAGATGTGTGGGCTGTGTGTGGGCTCTGTGCATGTACTGTAGCTCTTAAACTGAAGATGACATGGTAAAAAGAGAAAGGGGTTGTATCATGTGTAATGTTTGATTCCTATGATTCAACTTCCACTAAATTGTTCTCTCACCCATAAAAAAAAAGGAGAAACAAAAGTGTAGCATCCTGAAATGCAGCATCACCTAGAGACAGCCTACAGTGATCGCTGGATCTTGTTGGCGTGTTACACTCACCAGCCAAATTCCCTCTGAGTCACACATCAAACACTTACACTGCCAATAGTGAAAGATTCCGGATACTAATAGTTATATTTAAATGTATACCTTCCAAATGTTTCCTCTTCTTTCATCGGATGCATCAAGTTTACTGACCTAGTCAGGTTCTCAAACGTTAGTTAGACCTTCACTTGAGTTTCTTTGTATATTACAGCAAACAAAAAGTTGGATTTGTAACTAGATCAATGCATCCTCAGGCTTTCTGCACATTCTATTATACAATCAATTCAAATTTATTTGTATAGCACAATTAAAAACAACCATTGACCAAAGTGCTGAAGAATTTTCGGAAGCAAAGGATAAACAATAAAACATTTATGAAACAACAGATACAGTAAAAGTAATAATAATACGAAATGAATAAGAAAATAAAAGTTTTTAAAAGATTAAGAACAACCAAAGGCTTTGAAAATAAATGAGTTTTCAATTTAGCCTTAAGGACATTTAAGGAAGCTAAGTCTGACTGCGATAGGAAGACTGTTCCGAAGCTTCGGAGCTGCTAAGGATGATCACCCTATATCACTCTTCTCGATGAGGGAAAAATTAAGAACAATTGATTATGAGATCTAAGTCATTCCCTGGTTCTATACAGGCAGAGGAGTTTAACAACGTAATGGGGAGCTGCTGAGAGCTTTAAAAACATAAAAGAATCTTAAACTCAATACTATGTTTTACTGAAAGCCAGTGACATGACGACAGGGGTGATGTCTCTTTATTTTGTTCCAGTTATTAGTCTACCTGCAGCATTTTGTACAATCTGCATATGAAACAGAGGAGACTGAGAAACACCTAATGGGGGAAGTTACAGAAATCTAGCCTTCGGGATATGAGTGCTGACGTAACAGATTTTAAGGTTTTCAAAGAGAGGAACGGCATAATTTTGGCTACTCTTCTTAACTGGAAGAAACAAGATTTGACCACAGAGTCGATGCGCTTATCAAATGTTTGTAGATACTAACTGATAAAGAACCCAAGTGACTGGCTATTTGCTTAATGAGAACAGTTTAACCAAAAAGAATAACCTCTGTTTTGTCCTCACTTAACCAGCTTTTGAGATTATGTAGGCATGAAGCAAATGACTTTACTGAATTGGGATTTTCATGGAGGTACAGTTTCGCATCATCAGCGTAACAAATAAAACATTGTGTTGCATGTACAGAGTGAATAAGATTAGACCTAAAATTGAGCCTTGAGGAACTCCACAGTTTAGAGGGCTAGATGAGAATTTATCATCTAGCTAGACAGAGAAAAAGTGAACAGTGGTTCATTTTGGAGTGCCAAAGGTGTGCCCTGAATGCCTACCAGGTTGTGTAAATGATTTAAACGAATAGCATGATCCACAGTGTCAAATGTGGCACTCAAATCCAAAAGAATTAACACAACACATTTTCTTGAGTCTGATGCCAGAAGGAGGAAACCCTAAGTAAAGCAGATTCTGTACTATGATTAACCAGACTGGAATTTTTCCTTCATTTTACTTGTGTCTAGATTGGACAGGAGTTGAGAGTAAATTATTTTCTCAAGCACTTTGCACGGAAAAGGAGGTTTTGAAATAGGATGATAGTTGGGCAGTTCAGAGCTATCCAGATTGAGTTTTTTTGTAAAGTGTTGTACAGTGGCACACTTAAAGCCAGAAGGATCTGTTCCATTTACAAAGCTAGAATTAATGATTAAGCAGATTGCAAGACCAACTGTGGCAAAAACATCTTTAAAAAAAAAAATGTGAAGGGATGATGATGATGATTTTGTACGCAAGATGACATCACAGAGAGATGCAAACGACACAGGCAGAAACTCAGTTTCAATGATGGCATAAATCCTTTTCTCTTAATCAAAATGTAAACAATTAAATATCTGTCACGGAACAGACAGACGGACCACAATAGCATCACATTTTAAGAGGGTTTATTTCAGGGTTGGAGGAATAGGGAAAGAATGTCCGTGGCAGAGTGAGTACCAGAGGCGTCTGGTGTTGTTGGGGGGAGAAGGATTCTGATAACTCGCCACGAGTCTGGAAGTCCGGGACAGATGAGCAGGCACAAGTGACAGGCAGGTCCAGGTTCAGAG
>JBBBVU010000020.1:9713502-9735441 GCA_037177055.1 Atherinosoma microstoma
CCTATTCTTATTTATGTCTTTGTATTTTATGTGTTTTTATTGTACCTTTGTAAAGTGTCCTTGGGTGTTTAGAAAGGTGCAGTTAAATAAAATGTATTATTATTATTATTATTATAAATGATATTTCTTTGCAGTGATTTTTTTATTAATATATAATTGTACATTTGTTCATTCTGCTGTTATTTGTGCAACTTGCTGCTTACCATGTATTATTTTATTTCCTTGTGACATGGTAATTAAGGGGAAACCCCCTTTTTATGCATTTTTTTTAGCCAAATTAGATCCACCTCAGCACAAGTAACTGATTCTGGAAATGATTCGTGGTTGTGGAAGCACATCATCCACTGCCATAGAAAACAGTTAATTGGAAAGTTTGCTGACTAAGCAGGTCCTTCACCAAAAGGGCAACTAAAGGAGTTCATTCAGGAAGTGAGTAGGTCATGACATCATTTCCTCCATTACCGCCTGTTCAGGAAGCATGAATACGGTTTTTCAGCTTCCGCCCCAGTTGAGATCACATTTCAACTAGTTTTTCAAAAAAAAAATAATAATAATAATAATTCAACTTTCTGCCTCTTATAATAAAAGATAATGTGTGTCGAAATTCATTTGGATTAAATGATATTTAGGTCTGGGCCAGTCAGTAAATTTGACCCTTTTTTTATATCATGTTAAGCCTCTTTGGATTTACATCAGTCTTTGCATACTGCTCCTTTTTTGTCTCTTATTGAAATAATTTCCTTCACTACAGTAACAAACAATAAACCAAATTAAATGTAACTTACACAGACACAACCTACAAAGTAGCTTGACAGAAATAGTTTTTAATCCAAGTTTACAATCTAATGTAATTTTTATTTTATCTGCTGATTCTGCTGCGAACGCCTGGCAAGATTGAGCAAAAACAAAAAATGAAAATAGGTGGTAAAGATACAATGAAAATGGCTAAATTTTGAGCTTTAAGTGATTTTAAGAGAGATTTAACTTGGGAGTAGCCATACAGATCCAATGATAATTTGTTTTTCTGTTTAAAGTCATTCTTAGATCTAAATTAGACTCCACAATCTCTCTATAACAACCAGCTGAAATGTCTGAATTCAAATAGTTGAGAGAAAATCATTTTTTGGGGGGGGAGTAGAATAAACTGCAGCGCGGTAGCTGCTGCTGAGATGGAAAGGTCAAGAGAACAAGCTAAAACCACATTGTAGCCCACAGTTATTGATTTCTCCCACAGCAAAACATACTGTTGAAAAACATCTGGGGATGCTTCAGTGTGTTTTAACTGGACTGTTTTTACACAATATCTGGCCTCTGTACCCCTCACACAACACAGAATGCATCCTCCAGTTTGCTTGTGTGCTGATCAAACACAGAAACATGCACGCTGTGGAGTCGGGAGGAAACGCACATAAGCAACTGAGGTCTAAAAAACATAATGTGTTCCCAGAGAGATAACAAATATGAGACACATCCACAAAAGGATGGTTGAATTCAGGATCTGTGCTGTTTGAGTTGGTAGTGTGAGCCCTTATCTTAATGTGGACATCCTCCCTCCTCACTCTTTGGATTGCCATGAAGCCCAGCAGAGATGCAGCCAGCTTGTGTTTGGCCTTAACAGACGCCAAAACTGCTGCGAGTCACGTTGCACTCATATGAATTCATTCATCCTTTAATGCCAGCAGAGAAAGTAGATCAAGTCTTGACATGGTACCCTGCTGTGTTTACTCCTCCAGCCATATTAAGGTGGCAATGTCTTTTTAAGAAATATGTTTCTTTCAAAAATTTCCATTTAAAAATGGCATAAATTTACCCATATGGAGTGCTTCTTTCACTTTACACTTTATAATTCTCTCAGTTTGTCTCTCATTCTGTTTCTCTGCTTGCAGGCAAATGACAGCCTTGTTGTAATGTGATCTACAGAATCTTAAGCAATATAGACTGCAACAGCATGGTGGCCGACGTGATCCCTTAAGGCTAACATGTCTGTTCAACTATCTGCTCGCACAGCGCTGAGCCATATCAGCTGCGACGCTAATTATCAGCGGGAGCAGGCTCGGTCCTTCCTCCACTACTTTCAACCACTCCTCAACCGACTCAGATATGAGCTGAGGATTCATCATTTCTACAGCATTGTGGAAAAATAAGTACACCACCTTTCATTTCGGAGCTCTTACTTCTCAGGACATGATAGGAAAATTTCCTGGTCTTTTAAGGTTTTAATACAACCTCAGACGAACAACATAAGACATGTTTCACTGTGCCATTAATTATTTAACCAGGACTACAGCAAAATGAAGGACGGTGTGAAAAACTCTCTTCATCCTATAATTCAGTAGTTTGTAGAACCACTGCTAGCAGCAATAACTAGATGTACTCATTTCCTGTATAACATTATCTGTCTCTCTCATCGTAATGGAGAAATTTTGGCCCACTTTTCTGTATAATGTTGCTTCTGTTCATTGTGGCTTGCAGACGTTTGTTTGTGCACAGTTCACAAGATTTTAATGAGGTTGAGGTTTGGACTTAGTCTGGGCCACTGCATCATCTTCTTTTCTTTTTTTAGCCATTCTGTTCAGATTTGCTGCTGTGCTTGGGATCATCTTCCTGTTCTATGACCAAGCTTCAGACAAGTTTTAGCCATCAGTCAGACAGACTCTTGAATACTCTGGTTTACAGAGGATTGCATGGTTAATGTAAAGGCTGCTAGGTGTCCAGGTCCTGTAAATGCAAACAAGCCCAAACCATCAGCCCTCCACTGTACATGATAGTTGATATGAGGTGTTTTGGTTTTCACCAAATGTGCTGTGCATTATGACTAAACATCTCCACTTCGGTCTTTTCTGTCCAAAGAACATTTCTCCATGGATCTTCTGGTCTGCTCTTTTTTCTTTTGCTTTGCAAACCTAAACTGTGTTGTCATGTTCTTTTCAGAGAGAAAATGTTTTTTCCTGGCTACACTTCCAAACACACATGTTCAGTTTTCTTCTAATTGCACCGTCATGAGATTGTAGCTGTTAGTTTTTTGCAGCTTCTCTGAACACTGCAGTTTGATCTTGGGGTGAGTTTGCTGGGATGTCCACTCCTGGAAACATCCGGCTTGGGCGTTTCCTCTTATCCAGAAGGATGGGTATAACTTTTTTATCTGGTAAATGGGAATCAAAACCGTATATATTCATGTATAAATTGTGTTTCTCATGTATCCATATGCTTCCTCCTATGTCTTGCACATCTGAAATTCTAAATGAAAATTAGCTCCTTGTGTCCTTGATACATGGGCTTATTATAGAGAAAGGGGAAAAAAGCTTCCTGTATTACAGAAATCAAATTTACTATTTCATTTGAATACTTAAGAGTATAGGATGATGTTGATCAATGTGGATGAGTGTTGAAGGACGTCCTATAGTTTTGAGGGATGGGGGGGTGTCAGTGGCGAAGCAGCCATAGCGTTAAGAACTCCCATTGGGAGGCCCACAACCGTGGAGCCTCAGGCATATGTCATTGCTTACCAAAGGCAAATTGTTGGCCAAGGACATTTAGCAGCACTAACACATCAACATACATGTTTTTTTTGTTTACAATTCTGAAGTGAGGTTTACTTAATGTGTGACCATGTACAGAAGGGATAGAAATGAGGAGCTTTGGTGTACACATGTATGAATTGTTTGTATAATGACCAACCGTGGTGCGGGGATTAGTTACGCAGTCTATCTGGTAACCGGAGAGGCAAATGTGTTCGCACCCATTGTGTTTCTTTTATGATGTGTAAATACATTTATGACACCACACCAACTTCTGTGTGACATTTCTGATAATCCAGCAGACAGAAAACACACAACCGTTTTGTTTTATCACATTTTTTCCCCTCTTGTTAGTTTATTTTTCAGTTGCTTAGAAAAACAAAAGAAACAAGAACTCACAGGTGACCCCACTGCTGCCAATCGAAATGCTTTTCCGCACTCCGACCAGCAACTTGTATTTCGGTTTTCATGAAAGTATGCAAATGAAGGAGCATCTCATTCTGTCGAGTAGGTCATGTCACCCGAGCAGAGGGGTCTAAGGGCACACGGGGTGGGGAGGCTCCAGCGCCACACAGGCAGGGGGACAATCCCCACCTGTCCCAATCTGCTGTGAGAGGGAGCCGCTCTTTGCATAATGGAAACTGATTGATGGGTTTTTTTCTTTTCACAAAGTGAAACATGGTAATACCACACTTACACACTTGCCAGCAAGCTAAGTATTACTGTCCAAATGTCTTTTTAAAAAAACCCATCAGAAGACAAAATCATTTATATATAAATGAGCTAGATATAATTTAAATAAAGTAAGGACAACACAAGACAAAAAACAAAACTGACCTATACATACAGAGGATTAAGATGCTCCTGCAAAAAACATTTGAGAGCTTTAAATCACCAATTTCACCAGATGAAACTTCTGGGCTGTGCTTCTACCACACAGGATCTTAATTCTTGATGCAAGACACAGAAAAACACTAAAACTGCCCACAGAGATCCAGTGGGAAACTAAGTATATGTGCATGTTTGTTTGTATGCGACTACTCCTGATCAAAGTTAATTCTGGATTACAGCCAGTCGTTCCATGCGTAACCGCTCTGATGCATGATTCCCCTCGATTTCACTGTTGTTAAATACTCGTAAATATACTTTATGCAGATTACATATAAAGCCCATTTACACATGGTATATGATTGGCTTGGTACGTCAATATCATACAACAAACATTAGCTTGAACAACAGTCACATGACTAGCTAATATGAGGACAAACAATAAGAATTTTCTCTTATCATTGTCTTCTTCAAATACACAGGTTAATAGTGATTTCAAAAACAAAGCAAGCTCAAATACAGTCCATATTGAATATTTGCAAAAATGTCCACTGCAAAGAATGGCTTGAAAATGAGATTTTCAAGCATTTAACTTCTATTTCTCTGCGAGCCATGCTTTTTTCTTTCCTCTTTTTTCTTTAAATGTTTTTTTCTTCTTGTGCAAAAACACTGCGATCACCTCAATCTGTTTTAGTCCTTAGAATTTTCTGTGCTGCCACAGAAACAAGAGCTCCTATTAAAAAAAAAAAGAATTGACAAGGCCACTAGTCAATTAAAACATCCTGGAATTCCTCACTATGGTCAACCCATCTTTTTCACTACTGAGATTTAATATTTATCCACAAGCACTGCTTCAAATTGAAACTTCTTTCCTTTTAAAAAATAAATCAAACCTGTGCAATAAGGCCTACTGCTATAACATCATACATACATCTTACCATGAAAACAAGACCTCAAAATGAAACACCAATGATAAAAACAATGATTAGAAAATATATAATAATATCAATGGTGGGGTTAACAAAGCATGGACATGCAATGCTTTACAGAGGAGAAGAGACATTCCCCTGCAAGACAAAAACAAAAGAATTACCAGACAGACAGCAGTCTGCTTTAGTTTTTTTTAAATTCTGCCCCCCACCCTCTACCCCCAACCAACACTGCAATATTTCTACTGCTTTTGTGGGTAACTGGGGTGCCAGTGGGGTGTGTTCGGAGTGTGTCGCCTCACAGGGGCTCAAGCAGCCATCTGCCACCCTATTCTAGCCAGCCTGATCCTTATCCTCAGTCCAGCCAGGCCCAGCAGGCCTGCTGTCTCATCCCCTCAAAGGGGCTTCCTGCTGGGGAGTGGGTGGTGGTGTACAAAGGCAGAGAGGAGTTGGGGAGCTCTACCGCGAGGCCCTTTGACCTGTTTCCTGGCCCGGCGGGGCAGACGGCCCAGACAGACAGCACCGTGTCTGCTCCCCACCGCCTCCTCCGCATCGCTTTTATCAGCCACACAGACCCCAGGGGCTAACAGAGAGACAGAGGAGAGGGGGAGGCGAAAGAGACGGAGAAAGGGGGGTGGTGGTTTGGCAATAAGCACAATGAAGAGACTGACACAGACCACCCTGACCCCCAAACCCCTCCTTACCCTACCATCCTCCATTCATCTGTGGGTACAAATCTCTCCATTCCCCATGGACAGGCTGCTGCCCTCTCCTCCTCTCCCCTGCATGACCCCTCTCGTTTGTTCCCCTCCTTTATCTCCCAGCAGCCACAGCCGGCCGAGCTGCCACAATCTGCGTGGCCAAGCACGCCCCTACTGGCCACGTAGTAGTTAGTGTTCAAATATGCCATATGTTGTGTTGCACTGATGGCCCAGAGATGCATGTTTTGGAGCTAGTATTTGTGGCAGTGGTCACCTGTCTTGTGGAATTTATAATTAAGCTCAATAACTTCAGATATCATTATTTATTTTCGCAGGCAAGAGTGGAGTTACTTTTATAAATGGGATATTAGAGGGGCTTGTCTGTACTCCCATGGCAGCTGGCAACTAGGCAGTGGTGGTGAGCTTTTGGATGGTACGGTTATAGTACTGGGTAGTGAGAGCCTCCAGGGGGTTCCAACGGTGTGCGTGCAGCTCGATGACCTCCATGAGCAGAGAGCGGGTGAGCTGAGATTCGGCTGGACACAGCATCTTGTCCCTGACGGTCGCTAAGAGTTCCGTCATCATCTCTGGGAGCTGCTCCTCCAGGAGACGCCCCGTGCTCTGCAGCTGAAGGACACAAAAAAAGTGGAGGGTGGAAGTAAAGAATTATAAGGTTGAATAAGTGTGTGTGTGTGTGTGTGTGTGTGTGTATGTGTGTCCTTTACTGAGAGCAAGACTAGATGTCTGGCACCTTGCTATTGTGGATACAGTCAAAAAGCAAAGATTCACACACCCTCTGGCCATGAAGCTGTGTGCGTGAGCATCTGAGAGCTGTTTTCCTTTCACAGCTCACCTGCCTTTGCTCCTTCTGTTCAGATGCCCCAAGGCTTTACTTTCTGCTACTAAAGGACAATTCCAATTTTTTTTTTTTAAATTGCTGCATTTCCCATTAAAGTGGCTATTGTGGTTCTATGGAGCAGGAAAGTTGGCCAGTAAAGCACAGCAATTTACATTTACTTTTGATAAACTGGACATTTGACAATATTAAGGTAAAAATCTCATTTTCAGAGAGATGCATGCAGTTAGCCATTTCATGAAACTCCTTATTTGACTCTTTACAACACAGGGAGTGCAAAAATAGACACACAGGGGTGCCGTCGAAAAACCATCATGCTATATAAAACAGGCTTTAGGATTTAAAAGTATTTAAGTATTTAATATGCGATTTTCCTGAAATGCTAACCTGGGTTGTGCACAGATTTAAAATTGGCTTCCTATCTAACTTGTAATATCCGTGTCGGTATGCGTGTCTATCTTTGTGGGGAACCAAATGGACATTTGAGGACATTTTTGCAAAGTGAAGGCATTCCTCAAAGGGCTGGTCGAGAGGTTAAGAGGCTGGTCGAGAGGTTTTTTGTACATTTTGTGTGTGTGTGTGGTCCATACCTCCATTGAGCAACAGAGAACGGCATCTTCCTTAACATCTGTGGACTGCAGCAACTACAAAGGACAAAAACAGACACATCATGACTGTTGTAGGAGAGAAAAGGACTGCGCAAAATAATGCACAAGATTCCAAATGTAGTGACATGAAGTCTGAGCGAGTGAGGGCCACAGATGTACAGCAGAGAGTATATGTATACTTGGACTTACACCAAATAGAAAGATTAGGCAATGCAAGTGTTTGCATGAGTTAATCATCTCACAAGAGGAGCCCTAATCCCAATTGTAAATATTTTCTGCATTAACATTTTAAATCTGGGAAGACAACAGAGTAGCCCTTCAGTCTGACAAATGAGCCAGCAAAATACATCAAGTCTTGCTTTACACACACACGAATAAATGCACAGACACACTGTAAACACACAGAGCAGCCAAAGACAAATAGTAGAGGTGGTAAACATACAGGCTGCCCCCTTCCCCCTTCTCATGTGGCCCCAAGCACAGATGGGCATACAACTGGCACTTTGAAACAATGCTGAGAGAAATGGTGACAAATGGAGGAGTGCTTCCCACATTAGACTATGAGCATCTACTGTCAGACTGCAGCAGAATATTTGTTTTCTAATTCCAAGGTTGCTTTACTCCTCACAAGTTGGTTTACAAAGAGCTGCTTTGATTTAGCTGAAAAAGGGAAGGAAGTTACAAGCAATTATGTTCTGAAAACAAGAAGAAAAAAAAAGCAGAGTGCAAGCATTTAGCTGGGAAGCTATGTGCCCTGAACCACAGCTTCCTTGTCTTGGTTCACCATCATTGCTGTCATAATATATGTAGCTTCAAACTGCAGTATGACACAACTTGAGACTCTCTCTTCAACATTGTAAAAGCCTCAGTAGTTAGAAGAAACCAACCAGAGTGAAAACAGGCTATGCAACTCAGGCCCCGTTTCCACAATAATTTTTTCCATGCAAAAGCCCACATTTTTCCCTTAGTGTTTTTAAAAAAAGTAACACTTTCACAACAGCGTAGGGAAAATGACCTCCATGGAGATGGAAAATACAAATAGGACCGGAAACTAGGGCTGGGCGGATCGATCCAAGTGTCGATAGTATCGATACCAAGGCCAATATCGGTATGGTTTTATACTAGTGTGATGAGATCGATAGTTCCTTGTAGAGGGCTTTGGGGGCAAAAAGCCAAAGAATGTGAATGAGAGCCAACCAACACTAGGTTTTCCTTTTGTTTAGTGAATTTGCACTGTTGACTTTAGTTTTCTCAAACAATTATGTGTGATAAAAGGGAGTAACAGAGTTATCTTATAATTTTTTTACATTCTTGTTGTTGTTGTTTACAAACAAAAAAGCTTAAATTAAAATTTCTGAGTTCTGCCAATCAGTTTGTAAATAAAAAATGTTTTATTTGACAAACAACTATGAACTTTGTTTTATTATAATCATAATCATGATCAATAATTAAAGACCAAATGATTACATGATTGTGAAATTTTAAGCATAAAGTATCGGTACCTGCGATACATGTCCTGGATTGACTTGGTATTGGATCAATACCAAAATTTGCAGTATCGCCTGGCCCTACTGGAAACTGTGCAAAGATGCACCCGACGTGTGCACTACATCCTCATCAGACATAACCGCTTGCATAGAGGTGTATTGTTATCTAGAGCAGCCGTTTCCAAACTGGGGGTCCGAAGATAATTTCGGGGGGGGATAGCCAGATTGCTGTAAAAAAACAAAAGAAAAGAAAGAAAATAGCCCAAATTTATCAAATAAATTTGGGATTTTTATTAGGGCTGTCAAAATTAATCCATTGATGCCAAGAGATTGATGTGTGGAATTAACACATTAATTTTAAAATACATTAATGTATAAATAAAGTTATTACTCATGCCATATAAAAAAATATCTGAATTTGGCATACTATTGGCGAGAGAAGCTGATTTTGGTCATATAGGAAACACCAACGTATGTTATCTTGGGGGCCATGGTTCTAGCATAAAAAACAGGTCACACAAAAAAAAGCAAAACAATTACTGACTACAGCTATTTAAATGGATTAACCAGTAAATAAGCAGAAGTATTTGGGGTTTTTAGTTGGCATGACGCTCACACTCGTCTCCAGCTCATCTGTTTCATTTTAACACATAGTAAACAAACAGCAGCATCTTTAAATACATGCTTTAAGAAAGCACTGAAATAAAAACAATCTCGTGAACGTCTTAGTGGGGTAGAAACAAGAGCAAGCCCCATCCGATGCGATGCTCTACATTTAACATTAGCTGGGCTCTTATTTCCACGCTGTAAGCTTCATGGTATTCCACCTATCATTCAGGCCCAGCAGTCGCACAGACGTCAGCTCCCCACTATGCTGAGACGGGCGTGGTGACAGAGGCTATTTGATGTGGGAACTCAAGTCCCGTCGATTCCAGAGTTGAACTATGTGACGAGCAGGATTAGCTCATAATGAGTTCTCCAGGGAGCTGAGGGTGAAGTTTTGTTCAACACTTTTAATATGGTCCAATCTATACTCATTTATCATGAGCTCTCTGCTGCTCTCCTGTAGTCACTAAAACAGCTTTTTCTTCTCTGTCTTTTTCCCACCATAAGTACATCCATTGCTGCGTGTCTACCTTTTATTTTTGGTAGAAAAAGAGAATGTATGAAGCAAAAAGCTTCTGTGACTGCTTAACATACCGTCTTCTCCTGCTGAAAATGAAAATAATAAAAGACATCAGTTTGTAAATACATCAAGAACCAAATCTTTCTGCTGGGAAACTTCAGGAATCTAAGTGATTTCCTCAAGCTGTGTTTTTGTGTGTAGAAAATATTCGATAAGGATAATAGAAAAGCAACAAAAACAAGGATAAACTGTGATCTTTCTATAACACCCCGTTAAAAAAATACATCTAACACCAAAAAAATACCTTCAGGGGTTAAATTAACTTCATCGTTCTTTTAACATTTCTGCTTCGAGTTTTTCTTTTAAATTGACTTAATTTTTGAGATACATGGAGGTAAATTCTGAAACATAACATTACATTGTTGAAAAAACATGACAAATCCAAAACAGATGAAACAGGGGTACTCTAAGTTAAATTCAACTTTAACAGTGTTTTTGGTTGTTGCATAGCAACAGAAGATCTAACTGCAGGACCAAGCTGCATAATATTACAACATTCCTGCTGCATTAGTGCTGTCTTTTTACAAGCTGCTATCCATAAAAAGGACACAGTTAAACAAAATCTAAAATATAGTATGTTTAATTTTGAGAGTGCATGCAGACATTTAAAGATGGACACCAAGGCACAACATAAATAACATCTAAAGTAATGACCGGGCCCAGTGTATGTGCATGCATTCTGCAGAGTGAAATTGCAAACCAATATGCTGGTGACGACTTCTGAGGGCCACATGTGAGTCACTTGCTTGATAAAAGATGGTGTTGTCTGTTAAGTATAGGGATGCACCGATCCACGTATTTCGCTTCCAATAACGATATCTGAGATTTAGTATTGGCCAATACTGATCTGATACAAATACAGAAAAACAACGCTGAATTACCTAACAAGCTATGTCCATCAAAGAACCAACACAGAGACATAAACATTCAATCAAACTGACACTCACTCCTAGCGAGAATTTAGAGACTCAAATCAGCCTAACATGTATGTCTTTGAACTGTGGGAGGAAGCCGGGAGAGAACCCTTGCAAAAACAAAACAAAGTTTGTGTTCTCGAGATAACAAGATAAATTATCCTGCTATCACAAGAAAATGGTCCTCGTTATCTCAAGATAACGATTAAAAAAATAACAAAAGTGGAACACAGCCGCTCTCGACTTACATGTCTGTAAATATTATGTTTATATTTTTGTGTATTACAGATAATTGTGTTTACATGTGCACTTGTGTGAAGTCATGTCAGATTTATGATAGGTTACATCCAATGTGGCAATTATGATGCTAACATAAGTTTTATTTTCTGTTCTTTCAGTTTTACAATATATCATGACTTTGTGCCTTGTGCAATTATTGGAGGACTTAGCTGGCACTCGAATCTAGCAGTGACACTTAATGAGGGCAGTACACTACACACACACACACACACACACACACACACTACTCAGTTGTAATATTTAGTTTGCAACGGAAATATGATAATTTCTATCTATAGTTGGTCATTTTTTACTTTTGTGGCGATCCTATTCTTATTTCCCCGTTGTTCTGGTTTAGATAAAGTGGAAGTAATTTTATAGAGGGTGGTATGCAGAGATGGATCCATGCTGTATTTTACCACACACGGGACCTTGAAGGAATAAATATCCACATAATTTTCAAGAAGTGCACTAAAACCCAAACAGCTGAAAGGGTTTTCAGTAGCAGGCAGAGGAACGTCTAGCGGAGTTTAAGAAGGGAAAACAGCCAGCAAGGCCGGTGGAACAACATGGACTGCAGCACAATACAATGCTACAGCTGACTCCTGAAAGGATGAAGTGCCAGGTACAGAGAAACTGGGAACAAAAAAAAAAACTTTGACACCGGCAGTATGAGGCAAGGCCGTGTGCTGCGGGAGGAGACAAGGGTGTAAATCACCAGTTTGATCACGATATGATATTATATCGATTTAATGGATAGTGATTCAATGTTTCTCAATATCGCAAATTCAGTAATGATCCAATTTTGATTCAATTTGATTTGATTTAAGATCCAACGATTGACATGAAATGATATCACAGGTAATTAAACACAGTCATTTCCAATCATATCAAATCACAAAAAGCAACCAGAATATCATTTAACATTTTTATTTTTTGAGCTTGGGTATTAAAAAAAAAAATCTGTTCTTATAACAAAGACAAACTAAAGGAAAACAACGTGCCAGGGGAACTCAAACTTTAGAGATTTTCTAAATAAAAGTGCGCTTGATAGATGGTTAGTTTATTGATTTTTGAACGATGTTTGCATTTTGGATTGACATTGACCCTATGATCCATATATTGATGTAGACCGATGTATTGTTACACCTCTACAGGAGACATGATCTGTGTCTGCTGCAGCTTCTTGATAGTTGTTTTAGCTTGATAGTAAATAATGCAGATGGTCATGACAGTATAAATATTCTTGCCTTCTTACAGCTTAACTCTTACTTTAGTCATGTCAGGATCTTCCTCACGGTCTCCCTGAATTTTGTCCAATTCTTTCATGAAACTACTTCCTGCTTCTGCTTGGAGCTGCAGCTGCGTCCACCCCTCGGAACGTTCAGTGCGCAGGTAGCCGTCAAACGTGTTGGCTGAGGTAGAGTGAAAAAGTTCCAGATAGCTGTTCCTCTCCTGTTCCATTTTGAAAACATGTTGCATCCTGAGCACACAACGTCACTCAAAGCGCTTAAAATAGAACTGCACTGAATAGATCTGTGCCTATGGATCGGGCCTATTGTCACCGATACCCTATCTGGATTTTTTTTCAAGATTGGTACCAATACCGATACTAATATTGGATCTGTGCATCCATAGTGCATAGTGCCACCTGCCCTATAACTGAACGGGACCTACAGGCTGGGCAGGACTGTGCATTTTAGATAAATACCAATTTCAGATTTTTTTTAATGTTCAATCATTTAAATACCTCAGCAAAGGCAGGCTGAGTTGTTTCTCTGAAATGTAATATGTAATATTCATCACAACTTTCTACACAAGTAATGTAACAACAGCAACATGCTTAAACTAAGGAGAGTCTAATAAAGAAAACAACAGATGGATAAACTTTTGCTTCATAAATTTTCTGTGAGCTGAACATCCAATAATGAATTCAACCTCAAAGTGAAAATGTGCAGCATAGGGCCCGAGTCAGAAACGAATCAAAGTTGTTGCAGTATGGCCTCAGCCTTGGTACATGGTGCAGCATTCAGTCAGCTCCAAGGACCCCTTTTATAATTTATATTTAGGTGTTTTTCCACTGCAAACTCAGTTGAGGATTGTGTATGTGAATTGTTACAATAAAAACAACTCATTGAGTAGTGCAAAATTCAACAGACATCAGAAGACTGAGAGTCTGAATCGATCAGATCACAGCTCATTGATTTTTTTTTAACATACAGTTGTCACTTACATCCGAAAAACAACTCTCATGCGTGAATGTATAGCATGTGGTTATTTTTTCTAGTCAGATATGTATCAGCAGCAACCAGTATTATTTACTATTTTGTAGATTTGCTCCTTTAAATGGGCTTTGGTGTTTTGGCATTTCTGAATATAATCATGATAACTTTTTGTTTTTAATTAGATCTGCTCGTAGCAGCTGTAGCTCAGGAGGAAGAGCTGTTGACTGCCAACCAGAAAGTCGGAGGATCGATTCCCGGCTTCCCCCGACTACATGCTGAAGTGTCCTTGGGCAAGACATTGAACCCTACGTTGCCTTCTGATGTGTCTATCGGTTATGAATGTGAAGTTATGCGAGTTAAGGGCCGACCGATTTTTTTTTATCGAGCCGATACAAGGGCCAATGACGCCAATATCGCTGATACCATGGCAGTCTAAATTTGAAAACAAAGAATGGCTACATTTCATGTTTGTTTTCATAGACCCATACCCTCTTAATAGTTGTCCTAAAATAACACATTAAAACAAGTCATTTTATAATCAAACAAAATGCATTTGTAATGTTGATTTGGATCTCTTCCAGAGACTCCCATGAACATTAACATTTAAACTTTTAAGACACATTTTCAATTGTTGTGCCATCAACTAGTCTCAAATTCTCTCAAGTGGTCAACGTAACTAGAAAAGCACTATACAAGTACAGTCCATTTAACATTAACATACACTCATTGCAAACAAATGAAAATAAAACAAACAAACAAAAAGGAACTAAGTGGAGTCTGAGCACAGCAAAGATCAGTTGATACCTAATCCTTGTCTGTCCGCTACGACTAAAGAAGCAGCTGCTTCAAAATAAGCCACACACGGCTTGTAGCTGGATTCTGACAGCCACATTCAACACGAGACGGATGGAAGTCAGGAACAATTCACTTTGTATTCTGCAAAGAGGACCGTCAACAGCCACTTGTGCTCGCAACTGCACAGAAAGCATAGTAAGTCCTACAGATAAGTCAGCATGTTACACAGGTGTGTTCTTACCTCACGCGTCATTTATCTACATGTAACACAGCTGATGCTGGAAAATGACACACTGTTTGTGTATGTTTTGGACTGGTTTCTCCACACCCCCGGTCATGCCGCAGAGCCTTTTAACAAGCTGAGATAATGCTCTGGGCAAGCTCTCAGACAGGGTGTGGATGGCATAAGCTGTTTGTCATTGTGTTTGTTATTGAAAGACAGGGTGTATGTTAAGCACCAAACTGAAAGAGGTGTGGACACAGGTGGTAAAACTAACAAACTTGTGATTCAACACCTGCTTTTTTTTTCATCTCAAATGATGCATTAAAAACAATTTTCACTCTCAGATCTTCTTTTTGAGTCTCCTTTCTCTTCTACCTGTCATGTTGTGGGGAAACTTCCTCTGGACTCACTGTTGACCTGACCACAGTCTCCTGTACTTCCTCCCACGTCTCTTCCACCCACTTGCTTCCCTTTTCAATATTCCATCTGTCATTAACCACTTCTGTAATGCAACGCTTTTGCTGTGAGTATCCTATATGGTTTCTATGGCGACCAGGGTACTGTATGTAAGAGAGCATATGGGCAGCTAAAGAGAAGTGAATCTGGGGTCACACACTTTCCTGGAACTGATGGTGTTATAACTGCTTGCACTACTAACCAAACTTCAATGTTGTGTCTGCAGTCTAGACTACGTCTGGTCAAAAACAGGAAACCGGGATTCAGAGTTTCAGCTGCGCGTGTCCTCTCGGCGGGGTGCATGACTGTGGCTGATTGATTGGTTATCGACACACTTATCAATAAAAGCTGTGCTGATCTGGATACAGACCTCTCGAAGACATGTGTAGATGGGACACACCAGCACCCTGAACGGCTCACCGGAGCTACTCCTCATGGTACCAAACACCTCACACAAAAAGGTGATGAAACCTAACCAACGCTCGACATCGGACTGCTGGAGCTCCTCCCGGCGGGAAAAGTCAGTCTGTTGGTGATGGAGAAAATGAGAAAAAAAGATAGAATATAAGTACAGTTTGTATAATACACATTACAGCATTTCAAGCTTTTATAAGTGTGTTATACAAGTAGGTAGGTGGATGTGTAAGTGTTCATATCTTTCCTGGCAGGAACATTAATCAGCATTAACATCTTTTCTATCTCTCTGATGGGAGTTTTGGTAGGTGGCACACATATTAACCTTATGCCTTGAGGTACTTCAAGCCAAAAGCTGCTGAAAACTACATTAAACAAAATTATTTTATCTGCCAGAATTAGAGGAGAGTGTGTTAATTTAGTATGAAAGTGAGGGGTAGTAAACTGTGTCAGTGCTGTAAAAGTGTTGAGGTTAATATGGGTTAATGCTTAATGCACACTTGTAAAAGATGTTATTCGTCAGGTTAAACCGGAACTTTATTAACAGTCGGGGCAACTGCTTCTCATCATTCCTGACTGTGCCATCTGTTGGGACTGAAGGGCTCTGGAAACGTGAGCGGCTTAGATTCTCACACACTTATACAGCTACACCAAAGGCCTACTTGTGCACAGACACACAGAACATAGAGCTTTGCATGGGCCCGATAGATAACTCATTCCTCTGCCAGAAACCAACAGAAGATAAAAATGATGAAGAACGTGTCAGTATCACTCAAAAAAAAAAAAAAAGATCCATGGGTAAAACAGTGGCCATGTTTAAGCAAACAAACCATCAACCTTCTCATTTAGTAAGCAGAGCAGTCACACAGTAATTGCCCCCATATTGAGATCCAGGGTCTGGAAGCAACAACATTAATGAGCCCACTTATGACATTTACAGTGTTTTATAGCAAAATTAAAGGTAAAATGTCAAAAACAAGGAGGGGGTCTGTGCTAGCTGGGAAGAAGAGATTAAAGTGAGGAATAAAAGAGAAGAAGGGACCACACAGCTGTGATGGAGGGGGACTAAATAAAAAGTGGAGAAGGGAGTAAAAAGATCAAGGCATGGATTTGTTGTTGCTGGGATTGGGATAACAATCTCAACATCTAAAGACCTGGATGTTTCAAATGGAAAAACACAAGGTATAAAAAAAAAAGTGGGAGTCTTGAAGAAAAGAACATCTCGTATGAGAGGGAAACAGGAGACGGAGTCAAGGAAGGAAAAATGATTAAACATGGCGAGGTAGCAGGTGGGTTAATATTTAGACATTGATTGTCATCTGATGACAAGATGTGGCTTGTTTGGCTGCTTCGAGACAGTCTGCCGCTCTGGTGAAATGATCTGGCCTCTCAGGATGGAGCAAAGGTGGAAGCAGGACATGGAAACTGTACAGGGAGAAGTGGCGAGGCATTGGTTCGTGTTGTTCTGGGTGAGTGGGAGGCGATAAGACTTGGGAGCATGGGAATAGAGGGCTCATGAGGGACGAGGAGGGGGGAGAGGAAAGGAGGGAGCGGCAGTGAAGTATGTAACGACTAAGAGGATGTTTTCATCAAGGGTGCAACGCTGGAACTGTGCAGTTGACTGAAGAGATGGAAGAGGACAGCAACCCAGTTGGCCGATTCATCAGTTTAGCAGACAGTGGAAAACATCAAAACAACTGGGTGTTTAGATTAGCTACTTTGCCCACTGATATTTAGCAATGTTTTAAACTCTGTTGGCCACGACCTTGAGGTGTTTTTACATGAAGCTAGGATTGAATGAAACTGTCGAAATCATGATGGGGATTATTCAAAAAAACACAATATAAAAGAAAAGTCTGCTTTGCTAGATAACAACCACTTTATCATCAAGTGAAGCTGTGCAGAAGAAAGTGTAATCCTAGATCTTAATGTGTGAGATAAATCCCTAAAATTACAGAAGCTTTCAGCTTGTGCTCCTAAATGTGTGTTTTAATTGTAAAATCGACTGATGCTGATGCACAGACTTCTTATCCGTCTTCCACATCAAGCTGTACAACAAAACAGATTCCAAAAAATTTTGTCTATGGAGCATAAAATTGTGACACAGATTTATACATCCAAGAGCACAGACGTTTTAATGCAAGACAACACTGTTTTCTCATTCAAAGACATTACTAATAAGATCCCCTGAGATTCTGACACTAGAGCTGCACAATCAGGAGAGGAAATTACATTTTTAACCACAGAGTAGTTGTTCCGTGAGGTTATTGTTCAACCACCAGCTTATTTCTTTAGCCAGTCACTGCAGCACTTTTACAATAGTGAAAGTAAAAGTGTCTGGGTAACACAGAATCATTTTTAGTTGTATAAACAATGATTTTGAAAATATATCTTGGTGTTAATTAAAGAAAATACAAAGCAGGAAATGAAAAAGACTGTAATATTGATAGGAAAACAAAGTGTGAAGCTACAACATGCTACTGCTACAGATTCCCCCAACTCTGGGCTCACCTGGAGCATGTTGAGCAGTAGCGATCTGAACTTGGTCCCCTCCACCATGAACAACGCCATCTTGTCGCAGAGTTTAGCTGCCGTTGCGGCGAAGCTCCTGTCCGATACGGCCTTGGAGTAGATTGTGCCGACCACTTGAGCCAGCGTCTCTTCGGACCGCGCTGAACACTGCGCCTCCTCCATGAAAGAGGCGAGCTGCTGCTCCACCCCGCTGCTGTTGCTCCTCATGCTGTTGAGAAGGTCCACGAGCCGGTCCATGTTCTGTGATCCGGACCCTGACTTATCCACACGAGCTTCTTCCTGAAGTGAGAAATGGGAGGAGGACACTGACTGACCTAGTCATTTTTAATAAGTGTGTGCACATATTTTTAATGTTGCTTTTGTTATAGAAAAGCTCCTTCATTGTATCTTTTTTAAAATGTATTAGACAGATTGAGAAAAATGATGATAAATTGAGTACAGGTATAAAAAAATAAATAAAAAAAAAGAGTCAAGAAACAGCCGGCTCCCAGACTGGATGCATTCATTTAATGGCATCCTTCAGGGTATTTTTATTTATTCCTTACTCTCTGCCTATTGGGGAGTCAAAGCAATCCCCTCCTGGTGGTAATGAGTTAACTGTAGATAGAGGACAGCAACCCAGTTGGCCGATTCATCAGTTTAGCAGACAGTGGAAAACATCAAAAACCGTTAAGCTATTGCTGCTTTACTTTCTTCACCTCCTTAGGAAGAACACATGTTCTCCTCCTTGCTGGTTTGTGGTGTGCCTCAACATGAAATCTTAACTAACATTGTAGTAGAAAAATGATTCAAACTAAACAGTAACAATGTAGCGTTTCTGTACAGTAATGACAACGTACATGTATCTGTGAACAAAAGTAGTTATATGTATGTGTGTGTACCCCATACAAATCAGACCTGACTGTCTTAATACTGACTGACGGGCACTAAGCAGCTTTTCAGTACCTTGTCCTTTAGCCTCCTCCTCAGCCTCTCCTTTGACGACTGCAGAAGGCTAACTTTGGGCTGCTCCGATTGGCCCTCACTTGCCTTTCCACTTTGCGATGGGTTGGAATATTCCTTATTAACTGTCATATCTGGGAAGGCACTTTTTGTGGGTGTCGAGTCAGATTTGGGTGATTCACTAGGACTCTTACTGCTGCAGTCTTGAGGTGGTCTGAACTGCTCGTCACCCACTTTTACATCCTCAGTCTCTTTGTCTTTGGTTGTTCTTGGGGGTACTCCTTTATCACCTGTTGCGTTAGTCTGTCCATGCCCCTGACTTTTCTGATTCTGGTGCCAACGCCGGTTTTGGCTGTACCCATGATGTGGGGGTCCTCCTTGGCGCTGCCCATGTCCTCCTTGGTACTGGCGAGGAGGCCGACCAGAACTATTTTTTCTGTCATCTCCCAGTTCTGTTAAATTCTGCTGTAGTTGGTTTGGAGACTGTTGTTGGGGTTGATCCCTCTGCTGCTGTAGTGACTGTTGCTGTATCTGCTGAGGCTGGTTCTTCCCCCCACCTCCTCCTCCTCCTCCTTGAGGTCGCTGCTGCCTCCTGGAATGAGAGCAGACTCCAGTTAGCATCATTGTGATGTAGCAGCAGCAGCTGGCCAGTACCTGCGCCAGTCTGCATTACACTCATCCTCTCAAAGAGGTTAACCAGTGCTATCCTGCAAATACTAATGTCAAGTGGCAATCAAATACAAATACTTACCTATCTAACATCTTATCACTGTGATTCTCAACCTGTTATCAACTTAACTAAAAACTATCAAATAAAAAGCCATGTCTGCTTACATGTGGATGCACAGTGTGTCTCTGTTTTTCTGTCCTGCATTGCTGTGTCGTTTTGCTGCACTGGCTCTGGGCTTGACAAGCCCATGACATATGGTCCAAGGGATTAGTCACCCTTGCACCGAGGAGGCAACCTATTATATGCCTCAGCTTGTGAACTCGCACAAACTCAAGTTGTTGGGCACACCCTTTTCTGATTTAATTGACTCTATACATGCACATTATTATACTCATTGAATGTTGCAAACTATAGGTTGTTAGGACACAGCTGAACTTCTCAGACATGCACAAAAAAAAGATGTTTGTAAAATATGACCTAATTTACAAAAAGCTCAAAGGCAAAATACCCCTGGAAAAAAAAAGGTTACTTCTCTCAGTCATGTCATATGGTGCCCATACTCTTGGCCACCTGCACATACATACACTGCACAATAATGTTTTCACTGCTGAAAAATATCAAAGGTATGGTTTGTACATGTACCCAGTAGTCGTAATTTAGAACTGCACTGCAGCTCCTTGAAGGCTGATTCATGCCTCTTGTTCATGCAAGGTTTCTTTTGCAAACAGAAAACTATTTAAATATATATATATAAAAAAAAAGAAGCTTGTAGACAAAAGCAAAATATGTGACCCTAGGAAGCTGTGAAAGCCCTGTGGGAGGGCTGGATTAATGATCACAGAGATACAATATCTCTAAAAGTTCTTAGAGGTCATTATCAATGAGGAGACTGCAGCATGGGTTTCTTCAATTCCTCACAAAAAATGTTCCTTTCAGCTCTGCAAAGTCTCAGCGACATGACTTTCAGCCAAAACATGTAAAATGAAGAGCCTGATATTTTCAGCTGTAGCACGAAAACAAAAACTAACTTGTGGGAAACTCAAGCGACACTTTCGTACTCAAAATCTTCGCTCAACCACAAAAAAGATGAATTTTTAAAAACCTTGAAAATGTTCTGAGCTTAAAAAACTGTACAGAGTCTGAATATTCCTTCACACATACAAAGCAAGTAGAAATTTATACAAACAGCCCAGACATACAGTAGAGAAAATGTACTTGTTAAAACTTGTAAATGGTTAAGTGTTAAATATGAATTGACCTTTTCGGTGATTAAAAAAAAAATCATCTAAAATTGCACATTATATACTGCATGAATACAATAACATTCATCTTGAAGGCCATTTCTCTGCAGCTTATATCACTTTCTCGATATTTACCGATGATTTATTGAGCCTGTGCTGAAAGTTTGGGGTGATGTTGCACTAGATTTCTTAATATTGTAAACATTATCTCCAACATTAGTCTCCAAACTAGAAATCTGGATAAATTACAGGTAAATAAATTATTATTAACATATAGCTCATTTTTTAATTTGATGTGATCATGAGAGGTTTTGGTACCAATTCCAGACCTCTGATTGGATGACCATTACAAAGATTAGGGCAGCGGTATGAGCAAGATGTTTATCATGGATGGAGAAACAAATGGCAAATTACTTCATGGTCGCTTTGATCCAGAAATTTTTATCATGAAAAATTCAAAGCGACAAATGACAAAAAACGCAGCTGACAAATTTCCAGTTGTACAAGAAAAAATAATGGACCACTGCAACTAGTTTATTTGTTAATTATTTCACTTGACACTGGTTTTTAACATACAATTGCTTAATTTTTAAAAACAGAATTTGCTGATTGTGGTTCAGCTGCAGAAGGTTGGCGGATCTAGAGTGGTTCAGGGAATGGTGCCAGGTGAGATGGATTAATGCAGCCAGCTGCAGGGAGTGTTTGATCTGTATAAACAGTATTTATCTTTGTGCTGAGGCCCTGGGACAACCCCATACCAACGACACAAGATTATCTTATTTGAATTGTAATATTTCAGAGCATTTCCTGGAGTGCGTTCCCTCTTCAGCATGGTATGCAGAACTTTTGTGCAATTAAGTCTGTTTTTGGCAGATGTGTTTGTAATTTGTGGTAATGTCACATCAGATTTGGTCATAAAATGACAATGTCCATTTGTTTGAAGTTTCTGGTGTTTTATAGACCAGATGAGTAGTTAACAAAGCAGTTAGCATGCTAACAATTAGAGTAAATATTCATAGAATTAAAATCAAGTGAGTTATTATTTTGTCAACAAAATACACTCTAGAATGCGCCGCTTGCTGGCAGCAAATTGTAGCAGCTCCGATCATACAATTTAATCATTACTTACCATTGC
>JBBBVU010000020.1:9756806-9770591 GCA_037177055.1 Atherinosoma microstoma
TATGTATGTATGTATGTATGTATGTATGTATGTATATATACATGCATGTGTGCACGTATGTCTTTTTGTAGGAATGTGTGGGTGTGTGTGTGTATATGTGCATACATATTTATGTATACACCCATTTCTACCTCCACTTAATTTCATAGTTTTTATGTTTACAGCTGATGTGGCAGTAAGTCCAATAGCCCCGATACCCCTTTGAGATGTGTTCATACATCCGCATACAGCTATGCCCCTTTGTATTTTATTATCTTTCTTCATACCTTCATATTGACACTGAAAGAACTGCCCCTTATATTTTCGTTCTACAATAGTGCAACAATAACGATTCTGACTCACTTAAGGGGAAGTGTGGATTTTTAGAGTGGATTCAGATTAAGAAGTACTCAAACCTGAAGATACAGATGTTTCTAATTTAGTAAAAGTGTTGAAAGTATCGGAAAGAGTCTCTGCCTCAAAAATTACCTTCAAATGTTATGCATTTATTTTACCATAAGGGGGAGGTGTAACATTTTATAAACTCAATAGCTCATTCCAGCATCTGACCAATAGATGTCACAAAAGGTTCATTTATGAACAGCCAGTTTCATTTGATTAAATAAATTCATAAAAATATTAATTTTGTGCTACATTTGTGCCCTTGAGGGAAAAATATCCCAGCTTTTGCTTTTTATCTTTATCTTTTGTTCAACAATCTTGAACAATCTTGTGATTTTACCACAGATCTGACTGCTGTGCCACTGCTGTTCTTTTAACATTACAACTTCAGATTACACCACCAGGGGTCACCCTTGAGCAACTAATAGATTATGAAGTTGTTACCTAGTCAGGAGTTTTCTGTCAAACTGCCAAACTGTCCGGTAACATTAAGGCTTTTTAATTAACATGATCATGTTGGTGATAAAAACCTCCTTTAGAGTGAAAATACAGCCCAAATAAGGAGCACTTAGTTTTCTAAAGAGAAAAATGATTAACTCACAGAGCGCAGATGAGGTAGGAACATCTCTATGTCATTCATGTCTATGCCATCATCATCCACAAACTTATTTTTGCTCAATCTGAAAGAGAGGAAGAGTGAGAGATGAGGAGAATCAATGAACTGTAGCATCAGGAATATAACTTCTGACACTGAACCTAGACTATAAGGACCAGCAAATCCAAACAGTACAGTCATATAAAGATAAATCTTACCCCTCTCTGTCAATATGTGGCAGGTGCTTTGGCATTCCTCTGATATGTTTCCTATGAAAATGGCTGAAGTCCAGCTTCTCTGGCTGCACGTCCCAACCTGCACCTCTACAACAACGAGGCAAAATAAATGTGAGAAAGGTCAGCGTGTATGACCGGGGAAAATACTGAAAGAGGTCGAGCTGACATTGATGTCTAACAAATATATATTTAAAGCTGGACTTCATCTGAACATTATAGAGGAAAAATGTGGCATTAAAGTATCTCAGTCACCTTGCTTCTGACCGTCTGAACAGTGGTGATTATCATCTTATGTACTCACCCACTTTCAATTGCACCAAACACATGCAAGTTAGAAAGCGTTTCTCTGCATATGGTGGTGCACAAATGTGCGTTACATTTAATGCAGTTCAGATGTTATGTTCAGATCTTTGAAGATGGTTTAACATGATCAAAAGACAGACTCGGTATGTCTGGAGAAACAGAAATAAACAAGTCACAAAAGGACTATTCCTTCTAGCCTCCAACATTAAAAAAAAAAAAAAAATCCACTCATGCTTTGTGAGTCTTGTTTTGCGAGGTTTGTGAGACATGAGTCTGTAGTGTGATCAGTCAGCCTTTTTTGATGTGGGCCCAAAATTGAACCATTGAGGTTTTTATCTTAGTGGTTGTTAAAACAAAATTAAGACCAAATTCTTAAGTTGACTCATACTCTGAAAAAGTCTCTGCAGTCCGTTTTATACAAGGTAAGCCATAGTAGGAACTTCTGACAGAGCATATCTCGAACATGTCTCCATATTCTATCACCATAAACATAACAACGAGCTCAGCACAATTTACAAGCATACAGGTGAACACATACCTGTCTGGAAAAGATTGTGGATCAGAATAACCTGGCATTTTTACAACTGGATTTGACAAAACTTTAATAGGGAAACTGAAATTTCAATATTTATTCAGAACTATCAGTTATCCCTGAAAAGAGAAAGTAAGACACTGTCACAATCCATAAAAACCTAAGATCAGGAAAAAAACTGTTTCACCTGGAGCACCAACAAATAGTCAAATGCTACATATACATTAAACCCAGTAACCCTGCAAAATCATCAAATACAGCATGGCTGTGAATTCAACAAGAAATACAACCTTTTTTTGCATGTTGCTGATAACAACTTATTTATAGACTTGAAAAAAGTGTTTTTACACGGTTTCTTCTTCCACTCCTGCGATGCCTGGTGGTGAGTTCAAGAGGTTCAGTCAAACAAGAACTTCAGCTGTAGGTTAGCTGTTGTTGAACAATGAACATAATTTTGGTTGTTTTGAGCACATTAACATCTGACTTGATGCAATGAATAAATGTAATGATTTTGAGTTTTCTAGTTCTATAATATAATCTGCCCTCGCTTTGAGAAGCTAGAAAAGCTTGAAAATACTCTATGAACCAAAGCTTGATATAAACAGTCTTCAAACAGATCCTTCTGATTTATTTTAATGGGAATATAGATAGAGCCTTTTTACATCTACATGCCAACATGTCCGTGTTCTCAGGTAAAATACAATGCAGTGTTTTCACCTGATCTCAAACTGTTACTTGTTACCTGACAAATACATACAAATACGAGTACATTTTCCTATGTGCCAATGTGTCGATCTAGGTATGATGTGAAAAAAGTTGAAAAATAAAAAACTAAATTTTTCCCATGAAGCTTTATTTAGAAAAGCAGAAATAACTCAAATCAAACTGTGAGCATCAGCATGAGGGCAGACCTGCTTACATCATCCCACCATGCCAACTGCATCATCCACTGCGTGCTCAGATGTGCCAACGTGGCCGGATATTAGGTCAGTGAAGCAGCTGTACAGATGTTACTATGGCAACTAGTCCTCTCAAACGTAGCTGACATCTTGCCCCCTTTTTTCACTTTTCTCATATTTTCCCTTCATTTAAGTTTCACCTCTTCTCAGAAAAGACAGGCATGCTTCATTTTAGATGGGGAAATAAAGACTGACCATTTGTCTTTCGGAGGCTCTGTTAAATACAATGTTGGTTGATGGGACAAAAAGGAAATAAAAATCTCAGCCCCATTAGATTTGAGCTCTACACTTGATCAGCTGACAAAGTCAGGTTGAGAGGAAATTGTTATAAAGTAAGAAAAGCAGACTAAAGCTATGAGACCGTGTACACATTTGTCATGTGACCGTCTAGAAACTATGTTTGGAATCCCGAGCCAGTAGACAGCACAACACAACAGGTCATGTGAAACAGTAAGGTACATACCCATGGGAGTCCATTGTGTTAGCAGCCCATATGTCTGTCCCCAGGATATCAAAAGAGCCTTCCCTGTTTCCGTTCTGGAAAGAACAAATAAAAAAAAAAAAAACATAATTTTTTCAGTTAAACTACAAAGCAACATTTCATCAGTTACATACCCAAGTTACGCAGCTTTTAGGCATTCCACCAACTCACTACTGAACCTCCAGACTTGTTAAAGTCAAAATGTGAAGCAGAGCAGACTGACAGATCTAAACTTTCATTTGAAAATATGTTGTTATTCCATAGACTCCATAGTTACTAAAATGCAAATGCCAACATGCTAAGTTTGCAACACAGATGTTTTCCAGACTTGACAAAGTCTCCTGTGAATATTTGATATGTAGATTTGTTTTTCCATTTTTTTTCTCTTAGACAAAACTTCTAATAAACAGTGTGGTAATCAGCATGAGACAACAAGACAAAGTCAGACAGATATTCCAGTACCTTGGCAGAACCTGTAAACTGGTTGTTTCTTCCCCTGCTACCAGAGCGGGAACCAGAGCCAGGTCTGGATCCAGAACTGGGCCTGGAACCTGTGCTGCCATTACTACTGTGTTCCCACTCATCCTGTGGAGTAAATAAGAAGGGAAGAAAGAAAATGACTCAAAATACTTTTTCAAATAATGAATAGATGAATAATACAGGAGAACCAATGGCTACTTTTTAATGAAATTTTAAAAAATGTAAAAAAAATAAAATAAACCTTTGTCAATCTTTTATAAACTGAATGATCTAACTCAAATCTAACAGCAGCTGGGCCTCAGTGTGTGTCCTCAGGCTGAGAGTGAGGATCTCACTTATGCCTGTGAACAGACAACACTGGCCTCTTTTGCTGGTTGGAACCTGTTTCTTGTCAGGAGAGGCTCCAACTCCATTTATTTTCTACTTTTGCATTTGTTTTGTGTCTATTCAATATTGAGTAGAAACAGAAAACACAAACAAAATCATTTTTATGAAAAACTTAGCTGATAAATATTCAGTTCCCTCCAAGTATGTTTAACACAGCAGCACTGTGGATGTAATAACTCCTGCTTTAGACAGGTTAGTTTGTCTTACTGATGGTTTCAGGCTGTTTTTTGTTGTTTCTAACTCCGTTTGGTTTATAGCAAAATGCTCATATGTTAGGTCTCCAGAAGTTGAATGTCAAAACTAATTCAATATGAAAGAAATACAATCTCTGGCACTCTCTAGTTTGTGCTAAAAAATATGAAATAATATGAGAATAATTGATGCTTTTACTAACTTACTAAACTACACACTGAAAACACAGCAGCAGAGGAACAAACCCTGATATTTAGCAGCCTAATTGAAGGATAATTCATTTGCTATTATTCAGTTACTGGCTCTAACATCCCAGTATCCCATGATAGTCATTAGGATCATCATACTCCTGACTGCTGGAGCTGCATGCAAGCTGATGAGCTGTGAACTGCCCATGGGTGGCATTACCACTCTGTCCTCATCACACACTTGAACAGCTGATGGAAAACAGAAAGACTAATTTGAACATACAGAAACACCTTATACTTAATTCACTGTGACACTGCAGTGACCAGAATGTCTGAGGAGGAGACTGTCAAGGCGGAAGCAGAATCAGTGTTGAAGCGGTGGGTAAACCTCTTAAATTTTAATAAACTATTCCATTATCTTTGCACAGCTATAACAGTTTTTTTTCTTTTTTTAAATGCTTGTTTATAATTATTACTGCACATTAAAATTATGCTCTGCAACAGTTATAAATTGCAGACCGTTCAACTTAAATACTCCTGCTTGTGCTGATAGTTTAAAAACTAAACAACCACAAAAAAAATCTGAGATTTTTCACATTTTCAGAAAAGATCATGATGAAGACAAAAAACAACTTTAAGGAAAAAGGAAGGTTGTAACAAATTGAGTTAAGACCATCCCAAGAGCTGGTCCTAACTAGGTAAAAAAATAAAGATAACTCTTAAAGGGGAGAAAACTGTTAAGTTTTCAAGGCATTTAAGCTATAATCTTATATTATCTAACTTCAAGAGATGTAATTGGAACTTGCTATTATAAGGTTGTTTTATTATACCCAACTCAATAAGTATTTATCTGTTTACTTTGATATTTATTTGCATATTTATGACTGTTTTCTGCTTCTGGGTGCTCAGGGCAATAATAAAGACAAGAGGAAATGTGGTAATTTGTTTACAACATGATTCATTTAAAAACTTTCACATTCTTATGACTTTGAGTCCGTACAAATCAAATTCCTAGCCGTCACATATAATATAGTTTGTGTTTTATTTACTGATATTTTCAAAATAGGTCCAGCTCTAATGACCTGTAAGTTGCAAAGGGAAACTAGAATATGGCTCCGAGAAGACGTGTGGATTTAAGCTTTGGATTTTTACAAGAATCATTAGTTGAGATAACAAAAGTTAGAATAATAGAGTCCTGACATGCAGCTAAACATGCTTACGGGTTTAGAGGAGCCTCTCCCTCGTGATGACGTCCAGCTACCATCTCTCTTGTCGATGCAGTCGTCTGTCCACTGGAGGAGAGAAACAAGGATGCTCCATCATTTCTGAAGGTTTTTATGTTCCTTTAATGCCATCAACATATGTCTAAGACCTCATCTTCAAGCGTCTGGGATATTTATTCTAAATGCATCCATCACAGCCCACACAGAATGTGTCCATATAATGCTGTTCTCATACTATTGACCACTCACTGACTTCACAGAACAAGCATTCACCTGTTCTCATTCAAATATTGTTTATTTTACACATTTACTATCTTTTGTTTACCGTTCTGATCGATGTCCAGGCATTTTAATATATATGGATAGAGGACACCTCACAGTATGTTGTGAGTTTCTAATGCAGCAAACAGCAGAGCTATATATACAGCTGCAGTGATGGTAAATGCATGTCCACCTTTGTCTCTGTTTATACTGTATAGAAATGTAAACACAGACCACAACAATGCTGGTATAGATTTTCATGCAAGCTACAACTCTCTGGAGTGTTTCAGTAACCACATCGGCTTACAGATATGGGAGCAACAAATATGAGTTGATTTGCTCCAACCTGTGGAACCTTGCCACCATTGTCCAGGTCCAAGTCTCCATCTGCCTTGTCTCCCAGAAGGCCCTGCACCTGGTACTCAAGCACATAGCTGTCGATGAAACGCTCCAACTCTTCTATCTCCTGTGAGCGTGTGCTTCCTGCCTCCGATGATGCGGACGCCACCGAAGAGTTCTCCATGGCAACTGTTGCCGTGATGGGTGAAGGGGGAGGAGGAGCAGGAGAAGGAGGAGGAAGGGGAAGGAGGGAGGAAAGTGACCTGAGCAGACAGGAGGATAAAGATGGAGAGAGAAGAGTTGGTGAAAAAGCTTCCATGTTATCACATGATAAGACAGCATGTTAACATAAAACCTCCATCATCAAGACAATCACATAAGAGTTGAAGAAGAACCAAAGTCCAAGAAGAGAAGGTAGGTTGTACTCTTTACATTTCACTTCATAACCAAGAAGTCGTGCAATTAGCTGTCTTACAGTCCACTACAGGCAAAATCAATCCACTATTTGAGTATGCAACTGGCAGATTAACTAAAACTGAGAATAATCTCTGACTAAAGTTTCTTCTCACCTTGGTTCCCTTTAAGTTCACAACATTCAAAGAAGGCACATGTCCCAATATCAACAAACATCCATGTAGACATCCCTTGCTTCCAACAAAGTGTCTAACAGTAGGACTGTCTTGGAGTCTCGCTGTACCAGGTCAAGGCGAGGGTTTTCACTCAGAATATATCAAATCCATCTTTTGAAAAACCTCTGATTCATCTTTGCAAATTTCTCTACCCAAACCATTTCTTGGTGCCACCCTTCACATACTTCTCCCTGCCTCCATTTCTCTGTATTTCTAGCTCTACCTTGCTGTCTCTCTTCTCTGTCAGAGGGTTGTATGTGATCACCTGACCCCTGGCCAACAGGGAAGCAGCTTCCCGCCTGCCTGTCTATTACACCTAATCTCCTTTACATCATGGCTTGATCACCAGCCATGCAAAGAGGATTTATGGCTGGAGCACGCAGAATAGTATCTGCTGAGCCCTGGGGACTCACTGGGGAGCCCTGTGCATTTCCAGCCAACAAGTCAGCTACACGAGGTTTAAAACCTTTGTTTTGATTCTGACTGCAGGACTATTTATGGTCCATCTACATCCTCAAAAGTAGCAGCTTTTTCTGTTACACAAGTTGGATTATACTAACTCCTGCACTGTGTAATATCTTATCAAACAGCAAGTTGTAAATAGTAAAGACAAAATAGAGTTCACACACTGTATTTCCAACTGAGGGAACACTATTGATTGCTTCATACTTCATTTAAAGACCAGGAACATTTATAAATGTGTGTAAAAGTGTTAGAATCAGTTAACAAGTCCAAGAGGAAAACACTCCATCAGTGGATCAGACCCGAGGTTGAGCCACAGCATAGAAGCAGTGTTCGAAAGAAGAGCCTGAAACTTGAACCCATCTTCTCCTCAAGGTGATTTTTTCTTGCTGCTTTTTCATATATAGATTGAGAAATACATTAATCTCTTCACATTGTGTAGTAGGTCAACATGTCCTACAGTAGTCTGACCTAGTGTCACTAGGACTATAATCCATAAAATAATCCATCCATGTCAACAGTACAGTGTAATCCATCCATATATTAACACCGCGGCTTTGATTAGCCTGGTGATTTGCAGCTACTATAGAAGGTTACAGCAGCCTCACACAACATGCCTTTAGGATTTATCTAGTTTTTAATCCGGAAGGTGTTTTGAAGCAGAAGCACTCATCAATTCCCCAGCACATGTTCAATGGCAAGAGGTTAAAAAAAAAAAAAGTCACAAAGCTAAGCAATTCCTTCTTTGATGCAATCATGTTTTTGCATCAAACTCATATTTCTATACTTTTGGAAACTTGCAATAATATGGAGTCATAACAACGAGGTAGAAACTATCCATTTCATTATCACAGATGACCACAGTGCCAGCAAAATGCTCATCCTATGTGAGAATGGAAACACCAGCAAAATATCTCTCAACACAACATGATCTTAATTTTAAGTAATGTCATGCATTTGATGCTCTACTCGTCAGCCTGCTTCCAAACCCGGCAGCACGTTCAACCGTGACGGGTACATATCCTACAACACAATCAGAGGAGCCAGGTTACAGCCAGCTACACTTGCTGAACAATCCTCGGCCAACAAAACCATTTCACGATTGCTCCACAGTGAAGGAAAATAATATCCAGTCTTTCGCAACATTTGCATCCTGTCTGGACAATAATGGAATAAGTAATTTTATAGACTGCAGTCCTGAGTCACATGAACCCACTTTGAACCCACTCCGTTTACTGTGTTCAGACTGCAATGATAAAACAGATTTGTATATTAACATGCTTGTGCTAATAAAATCTGAACTCCCATCCTTATCTAAGAAATAGCAAAGCCGTTCATGGGAACATGTAGAAAATAAAAGCATACATCACCCACAATTTATCTCGTCTTTGCAAGTTTAAGCTTTTATTTATTCCTGTTACTGTGATAATCCTAATCATTTGAGTGGCTTGAATAAAACTTACTATGGAAATGCAAGCCAAGTAGCTTTTCCTCCACTTAAATGTTCTAGGGATTCACTCATGGGTGGACACCTGCCTGTCTTATTTAAGCTGAGGTAGGATGGACATTGGCATTGTAATTGTCTATCTGAACTCGGCTTACAAAGACAGATCTTATCCTGTCATGTAATTCAAGCTGCTTTCCAATTGTCCAGTTTTTTTTTTTTTTTCCCAAGTCTGATGTAATATGTAATTTTGTGCAGAATCTCGCTTCGTCAAACATAAAAGTCCCCTTCATAACTGGATTAATCAATGCTGAACAACTGTGAAATGAATGGTGCTGCATCACTGCAATTCCAGCACAGCTTGAATGAAGGGAGATGCATTCAATAATAGTTGTCCTAAATGAATGATTAATGGATGGATGGATGTTGATCGTGGCTGCATCCCAATTAGTTGTCCTACTGTTCTCCTTGACATGCAGTATAGAGTTGCTGCCTGGAGGGAAACAGCTGCCAATAGTTATTGATCCTTCTGTAAGTTCCTTTAATACAACAGGCATCCCATTTCCTATCTTTTTTCTCTGGGTATCTCTACATTTTATTTACTGTACAGGCCCAACAAATCACTACATCTGTTTGAACAACTTAAAGTAAACAATGGTTCTGCAATGATCAGAGAACTGACCCCTCATCTGTGAAACAGGATTCAAAGTCCAATCAATCCTGCACCGTTTCTCAACAAATCACTTTAAATCTGCAGCGACCTGTTAGGTTCTTATAAAATCCCTCAAGATTCTTATAAATTGTTTTAAGTTGTGTGGTGGCTACTTTTGCTTTGCTTTCAGAGTCTAAGTAAATAATTAACCATGAAATCAATGTTCTTCTAATGTAGGAGGAACGCGTTTTCATTCTGAAACCAGTTTGACTTTGTCAACAAGTCATAGGATCAAAGTATCATCATCCATGTAGGGTGCAGGAGAGAGAAAGAACATCGTTTGACCCAAATTTTGAGAAGTCTTTTGTATGATGTGTACACGACATGGGAAAATAAATACAAAGGAGGACTGCAGGCTGGAGTCACATGCAGTCCTCATCTAAAGAAAAAAAGACTGCAAGGTCAGAAACATAAATAGCAACACAAGGGATCTCAGATTTACCAAGAACTCGTCTCATCTTCCTAATGTGCACACACGTTAAGATAATCAATAATCTTGGCTCTTGGATGACAAATGATAAACATGATTCAGTAATAATCTTCTAGTCTAACAAATAAAAACTTCAATTTGAATCCAAAACAAATTTTAAGCATGTTGAGAAACATAAAAGTGCTTCGGGCAGCTTTTCAGAGGAAAAAATACGACCCAAACCACACTTCTTTTTTTTTTGACTGCATTACAGATGATGAGGGTACCGACTCTGAATCTCTTCTTCTGTATTTATTTATTCATTTTTTAGGTGACTGTGAGTGAGAACAAAGTGAATGCAGAACTGTTTATTTTATGCATTCAAAAGTTAAGCAAAACAACCAAAAGCTGAACATATTTAAAGCCTGAATGCCAAAAGTGATGATTTTTTTTCTATTTTGCCTGAAAACATTAATTCATTATCAAACTAATTCAAGTTTTCCTTTCTGATTATTGCTTCCTTAGAAGGTTCAAATAAATAGAAAAGGTGCACTAAAAAACAAAGAAATCAGTCAAAAAGACAAAGTTCACATCTGATGATGCAGTCTGTTGCTGTGGCGATTGCATCGCCATGCTTACTCCCTATGGTTTGACCAGTTTGTGTCATTATAGAGACACACACACCCTCCTCCTTTCTCTTAAAACTACAAATATTTCAGTCTCCTCTGCCACAATGCCCTGACTCCACCCCTGCTCCTTCCTGTCTCCACCCTTTCACTCTCCCTCCTTCAGCTCTGCCAGCTGTTCCGACACAGAGCTGCGTGCCATCCTGTCAGCCACACTTTTAGCCTCGCTGCTGCTATGTTGCGTAAGAACTTGCAGGATGCAACATGAGCAGACGTCAAATGTTTTTGATCCTCGACAGAAACATGCTGTTCAAGAAACAGAATTTAATCTAAGCTGCATGTTCCTTTATCTTGCTGTGTGTCAGATAATCATTGTGAAATATCATTAAATGAGTTAACTGATTTATTCTACTGTACAGTACATCTAATTTACTAATACACTTTCTGCAGTAAATTCTTCCTTTAATAAATGCTGTTTTTAGAGGTTTGGACAAATGATCCACTTTGCTTATTTTGTTAATATATTTTTATCTACTGGTGTTCCCAAGTATGTTTTTTTAATCCATTTTAAGAAAATGATACAATAAACCATTTCTAAACTTAACAATGGTACACTTTAGCCCCCTTTCCACCAAGGTGTTCGGCTCGAGATGATACTGTTTGGTAACTGTGTCAACCAAACCGTTTGGTGCGGTTTGATTGGGCAAACCCTCAGCTCTGTTTGGCTGTTTCCACAGCCAACTGTATCCTCACCTGGTAGGCGGGGTAAGAGCTGGATAGTAATAGTTGTGTCAGCAATGTAAAAGCGTGATGTCATAGCAGCGCCACGGCTTCCTCGAATTATAATGAAGAGGAGCACAATACAAACAACAAGAATGGTGGAAATCCAGCAGTTTGTGTTCTTTCTTCTTCACATTTGGCTTTAAACCACAAAAAATCTGCAGTATATTTGAACATGGTGCCGACCAATTAGTGGATTGCAGTGTGTCAGGCTCCACTCATTAGGGTCTTAACGATATAGGATGGCTAAGATCGAATATTCTGTCACCCTTCCCAGTTTTTGCCTGTGGAAATGCAAAAAAAAAAATGGGACTTTTAAATGCAGGAAGTCATATCAGACAAGACTAGGACCTTCTAAGTAAGAGCCACTGACTAAATCAAAGATGAGATTCAGATATCTACAAGTCACACACAGCTTTGTGAGACCAGTTTTACAACCGGTCACCAACCCTGAACACATCATTGCCAAAGCCTTTGTGGATGCTGCACTAATTGTGTGCAGTGAGGTCCTGAGATGCTACAGTGCAGTCCAGCCCAGAAAGGCCAGCACCGTGAAATGCAACGCAGCCTGTGCTGCAGTCGACCATGCTGAAGACTGCCTCGGGCTCAGCTCCATTCAGACAGATGCTAAACTAGCCAGACATCCACAGCATGGCACCAGACAACACACTGTTTCTTTGTCTGAGGGTCAGAGACATGGAAGCCGATCATTATTCATCTTTCCTGTACAATTAATTCATTGGTACAATCAGATATTTACCAATATATTCCTGACTTGTCAACTAGTTGACATATTTATAACTGGATGGAAAAAACAAAAAACCTATTCAAAAGTCAAATCCAAATCAATCTTTACATGTGTGTATAACCACGACATCGTCTGACAGAATTAACATGAATGTGACTTTAAGACAACAGCTGAGCACATTTACACGTAAAATGATCAGAGAGTTAGAAGCCTGAGTGTGTTTCTCTCACACACACACACAACATGACACATGTACACACAGTTTATTCACATGTGCTGCTGCTCAAAGTCACAAGTTAAAGTCATAATTTCAATATTTGTTGTAAAGCAGATTCAGAATATTTCAAAAAGGAAGGAGGCACAAATGTTCCTTTTAACACAGAAAATATATATCAGTGAATTTTAAAAGTCTTGGAGACAACAAATTGAGAAATTACACTTGGTAGGTATTTAAGAAAGTCAGGTGGTTTACACATTCCCAGGCCAGCTGAATGGGACGTATAAAAAAAAAAGAAAATGACACCAAGTTAGACCACAAAGTCATTCGCTCTTTTTTTTTTTGTATCATTCACTTGTTTTCATCTGTTGAAGATATGCCAGCCTCTTTTTAATGAATATTAATCCAGTAATGAACAGAAACATAATTCTGAACACAGTGTAATCCATCTGTGGTTTAAATAATCTGATATGCCAAACAACCACCAGTAAGAACCACAATCCTTATAACCATAACAGAACATATGACCTGGTCATCCCAGTGGGAGTCTGAGTCAATGTTCCCACCCCATGCAGGGAGAGCTGATAATTCACCTAATCTGGCTGTCTACTGACTGCCTATCTTAACAAACTCACACCACTTTAAATACAATTTGGAGTAGTAGTTACTGAGTCTGGTCATGCAACTGGCATACTTATAGTAGAGCTACAGCATATGTACAAATAAAATGGAGAAACCACAAATCTGTTCAATCTGAAGTGTTTTGAAATCAGTAAACACATCTAAACCCGGCCGGAACGTATCAAAAACCTTTCAAGTTTGATTTTAGTGTAACGACAGATGCAAAACTATCCATCATAAAGCAAAACATTTGAGCTCTTTCTCAAAAATATGCTGTCCTAGTTTCCATATTGCATGAGCCAAGTACAGCTGTGAACACTGAATCTGGTTTGTGTGGTTGTATTTTAACTCTCTGGGTATAAAGTGTAGCTCCACTTTCAGCATCAGGTTCTGATTTAAAGATTATAGTGGCCTTTCTTCTTCCACTTCATGAACAAAATTATTTTTAGCAACAGTCCACGGTAAGTTTTCAAATTGTAGATAAAGTAGCGGCTTCATTCACATAAAGGTCCTGCATGTTTCTGAACAACACGAGCAGAAATTTAATGCAACCGACTCTCGGGCAGTATGTCTGCAAAAG
>JBBBVU010000020.1:9777116-9788882 GCA_037177055.1 Atherinosoma microstoma
ATAATAATAATAATAATAATAATAATAATAATAATAATAATAATAATAATAATAATAATAATAATAATAATAATGGACTTGTGTCTGCTGAATAAAATACTTTAGCTCAAAAACATTATTTTTCTTTTTCTATCCATTTTAGAAAATTTCACAACTTTTTAAGGAAATGGGGTTTGGAAGTGGACATTATTTATTTCTACACATCACTGCATGTATTTTGCCTGTTTACTTTTGTCACCAAAACTTAGGATCATATATATTTTAAAGCTTATTTGAAGAAGGCGGAGGAATTATTTTGGGAAGAAAGAGAAGAGAAGCAGAATTGAAGCTGGCTTGCTCTGTAGGTTGCGCTGCAGAATCCTCACCAGAGGGATGGTACCAAGGCACCAATTACAGTACAGAGCAGTACAGAGGGTTGCATGATGATATTTCCGTGTGCTTGCGGCCTGGGCTGCTCCGTCTGTGTGTGTTATAAAAGGCAAAACCGTAAACATGGAAATAGAAAGTACAGGCCCAACAGCTCTTAAGGTCACAGACTCTCCCCTCCTGCGGCTTCCGAGAGCAACGGTGTGATATAAACAACACCGGCCAGCAAACTGTCATTACTGAACATGCGGGTTTCATAAAGGGCGGCTGATTATTTGTGCTTGTCAGCATGTGAAGTGCATCAGGCAGTGGCCCTGGCTCAGTGGTCTTCTGCTGCTCTGCTCTTTTATTGTTTGGTTGAATGGCTGCAGGAGATAAGTGTGGGAGACAGATCACTGTGAAATAGATAGGGAGAAGCTGAGTGGGTGGAAGTGACTGAAATCTGTGTATAAAACACAAACACACACACACGTTAACACTTGGACAAAATGATACACTGAAATTGGCTTAGGTTCAATTTGTTGAGTAACAAAAACATGATAGCTTTCCAACCAGCAGGTGGGGGCAGTAGACAGATCATAGGGCTGTTGTGTACTGAGTAGCGCTGTCAAAATGTGGGGTAAATCACAGATCTTATAACCTACATGTACGGGGGTGCAGGGAAAATTATGAAATGTAGATCCTGAGCTAGTCCGATATGGCTGCAACAAGTTGTCAGACTGCAAAACAAATTATATTGTTATGCTGTTAAATAAAACATTGAGGTTCTTTGATTGAAAAGCTTTCCCACATTCTTTAAAATCCTATAAGCAGCAGCTTGGTAACTTATTTGAGATTAATCATCACCCAGCCTTGGTAAAATATGCATCGTGTTATATCTTATAAAAATGATATCACAATTAAGACAATTTTTCATTGGTAACAAGAGACCACTCCAAAAAGCAGTTGCATAAAATACAAAGAAAACAAAAGGGGGCTAAAAGTCAAATTTCACTATATTTACACAACTTTGATGATGTTTACCTGAGTATTTGTCATGAAACTTCTGTTACCATGTACAGTAAACACCAAATTTATAAAAGTTGAGCTGTTATTTTAAATCACTGTGAAAAAAAATATTTACCCATGAAAACATTATTGATATTGTGCTTTTTAAATTTTTAAATTTTGGTGATTCATACTCCTGTAGGCACAGTGTTTAGTTCACCTGGAGACCCCCCATAAACCCAGTCAGACCCACTTTTCATCTACCTGCTGTACAATAAAGGACACTAGAGCCCACACAATGTTAAAAATATAACAAAGTTAAAAATCACTTGTGTATTGAACAAACACATACAAATAACATCTTACACGCTATACAATTTACATTTTGATATCTATCTATCTATCTATCTATCTATCTATCTATCTATCTATCTATCTATCTATCTATGTGATTATAGGTATCATTCCATAAAAGGAGGCAAATGAAAACCTGGCACTGGGCTTATTATAGCTGCACTCACAGAAGGGGTTTCTTGGACAAAAGTAAATTCAAACAGAATAAAAACAACAAACAGCCATTATTTCATGAGTTTAAGAAAAGAGAGAAAGAAAACTTAATCTAATAAATTTAGAGTCTGTGGTGTTCCAGCTCCCTTCTCCTGAAGCAGAGGCATGCTTTTCCGCCCCCACCCCCTCCCCCAGCAGCATGACACTCCCCCTGCTGCTGAACCGCAGTAAGCGCGGACAGTCCGAGGAGCACGATGACAGCTCCGGGCCGCGTGTGTAGGCTATGTACGCGCGCCTGCATGTGTGGTGAGCACCCGTTGAGTAGGTGGGTCTGCTGAAAGGGAGTGGGAGAGGTGGGAAAGGGGCAGATGGAACACAGAAGGAAGTTCACCAGAGACACACAGAGTGTCAGAAAGTAGAGATGGACGGAAAGGGAGGGGATCAGAGACAGCGATAGGTAAAGGAAGCGAAACCAAGGGGCAGATTAAGGTGGAGGGGTGGCGGGTGGTGTAAGAAAATGGCAGAGCAGGGGATGGAGAGGGGAGCGCGAGAGGTGAGAGATGTGTCAGGTACCAGAAGGAGAGGTGAGAGGTATGTGACAAGCAGCGGGGGCTGGAGGGAGGCTGACAGGTAGGGATGGAGGATGGAGGAGTCGGGGTTTGGGGAGTGATAATGATAGCAGGAGGAAGATGGGAGGGGAGAGAAACATTTTTCTGACCTTCAAAATAGTTTGTTTGATTTGTGAGCCAGAAAAAGAAGGGGGGAAAGGGATTTAAATATTTCCATCTCATTCTCACATCACTGATTCAAAACAACAAAAAAAGAAAATTGAAAGAAAATTAAGAAAAAAAATCTAATGTTTTGACATACAGCTGAAAAAAGTTGTAAAAGCACTTCTGTATTTTTCTGTTAAGGATTTTTTGTGTGTGACTTATGTTGATGCAAACCCAGTTGTTTATTATTAATATACTGTTATTAAATCTGGCACTCATTGAGGAACCTTATTAAAAAGCTGAGCACTTCTTTTGAATAAAAGATAAATTACAGGCAAGTTAAAGATCTCCATGATGTAGTATAGCTAAAAAAAAAAAGGAATATAAATATAAACATGTTTGAAGTGCTTTCAATAAATATTCAAATCTTTAACTCAATCTGGAAGTATTTTCACACCACCCCTTCCCTCCCTCAAATGACTAGCTTATACAAAATCTACTCTCAATGCTTGTGCAATGGATTTTGAAAATGTCCACATAAGACATTTGATTGCTTAAAACATGGCAAAATAAAAAAGCTGCATTGTTAAAAAAAAGAAAAAAAGAAGAAAAGAACATCTTCTATACCAGTCAGCCATAATATCAACCTACCTGCCAAATTCTGTGTGCCAAAACAGAGGAATTGGCAGAGGACCTCTGGGAGGATCTTGCTGTGTCTGGCACCAGTATTTGGCAACAGATTGTTTCTTGAGTATTTCCACAGTTTTTGTAGAGTGGAGGGGAGCATTGTCCTGTTGAGGGTGGCCACTTTAAGAAGTATACCATTATTATGTGAATGGGTAAGCGTAATTGATCTGCAACAATGTGCAAAGTATGAAAAAACAATATCCAGATGAAACAAGGGCCCAGTTTTCCCATAATGTTGTATTGTAATATGATGACTAATGTTATCTCTACACCTGTTAGTAGTTGTGGCTGATCTGTGCATACGCCCAATGCAGAGATGAACAAAAAAAGCAACAGAAACTCTGCACATACTGTGTTCAGAGAAACATCCAAGTTAAGTTATAATAGAAAAAAATATGAGTGGAGGGTGACTGACACAATGGTCAGTTTCAAGAAAAAAAAAACAACCTATAAAAACATCAGAGAACTGTATTTTCATAAAATCACTCATTAAAAAAAGTAGACACTGCCCAAAACAATGACGTGTTTGTTTAAACTTATTAAATTAACTTTTTTGTTTGTCTGAACATTCATGACAGATGTTGATGACATTCTTTCTGTGTTAACTGTTCATTTGTGTCATGGCTTTTTAAAAAAAATTTAAACCATCTCCCCCATGTCACAGCACTGACGCTTTATTCTATTCTAGTCACTTATTTATGGGCTACGTAGTGGCATTACGCTGTCTGGACATGAGTAAGTGCTGGAGTTATTGACATAATTTGAGCACAAAAGTAAATTTACAGTCCTTCATTACACATTTCACATATAAATGTATATGGTTTCATTTTTTTAAAATATCTTTTTCACCTTTATGTGCTACAGAATTGTTAAATATTCTATAAACTGGTTGGTGAGTACTTGTTCTCAACTTTATGTCTATAAGTAGCTTTCACATAATATGCTGATGTGAGTGAGTGCTGCTACACTGTGTTCTGTCCCTACAAAGAATACGTTTTTTATTACAGCTTTTTGCTTTACAGCACCTTGCTTTCCCATGCATATTTCTTTGCACGATGAGGCTACATTGCTTTTAATATTCACCCTCTTTTCTGTGACTGTGTGTGTTGAGCAGGATGACTCCAGCCATTGGTGTTAAATCAGAAATCTCAGCCCACTTACTGACCTTGTCTGAACTGTGCAGTATACATAGTGATCGCACAAGGTGCCTTCAGGTCAAAGAAGAGTAGTATGTGTGTGTATGTGTGTGCATGCTTGTTTGTGTCTAGTCTGGAAGGGGAAAAATGGAGGGAGGGTGTCTGGTTATGCCGTGTTCCTGCCCAGCAAAGCTACAACCCACACAAGGCTGAGAGACTGTGGTCTTTGAACTGTTTTTTTTCTTAATTAGAACTCCTCACTTTGCTTTATGCATGTGTGTGTTATGGTTACAATCATATTTCCATTTTATAGCTCTTAGTTTTCCCAGATGCTGAAACATTTTATATTAGCATTTTAGGCACGAGTGGGATTTGTACCATAGCGAACAATGACGTTATATCGGTTCTGTAATTCAGGAATTGGCAGAAAGATTCAGCTCATTTGTACATTCTTTTTTCATTCTATAGCAAATGTTTATTATGTCCTGTCAGTGAAGCTGTTGCCTCAAACACCACACCATGTTGCGACTTTCTTTTACAAGCAGGTAAAAACTGATCTCTTAAAGCTGATACTTATTTGCAGGCTGAAATTTTCCTCTTTCCAGCAGAAAATAACACTTATAGATCAAACACTGCCTTCAGATGTTCAACATGCAACTGAGGTCATCCAGGTGAGCTGTTACACTGGAGTTGCTATGGTATTCATTTGCATGTCTTAACTTAGTGAACTCACAGTTATTTTTAAAGCCATTCTTGCGTCAGTGTGAGACATATAAGCCTATATATTTCTTTAGCAAGCTGTTGAAACCAAATAGGTGTCAAACACATAAAAATAGTATGTTTTTTTATTTATGTGTCATGACTTCTGTTCAATTTCTACTTTTAGGTTTGATGAGTTTTAATTGTTAAGGTCTGTAATAGTTTGATACCTAATAATTTTCAAAAGGAAGGCACCTTCCTTCTGTTTATCAGATGGCAAAAATTATTTTCTTTTTTTACAAAAAAAAAGTTATTATAGAATTAGACAAATGAGCTTATCTTCGTTCATCTGTGTATTTTGCTGAATATATGACAGTGAATTAACATTGAGGCAGTGATGCATTATCACATTTTGTGCACTGAACATGCGGAGGCCAAATAGGATTTCTGAATCAGACATTTCTTAGCTATGTCCCATGCAAAGCAGGTAAGACTTTTCTGTGCATTCAAAAGCACTTGTATAGCGGACTTATACTGGAAGGGCAAAAAGGTTGGTGAAAATAGGACATTTTGTACAGCTTATAAAACTTTATTGAAACACACATCTGTTGTTACTTCTAGGTGTTCCCTGCTGCTTTTAAAGATATAATTTGAAATATTTAATGCATGTACAATCAAATACTATGACAATACACACAGTTATTGTTCACTTCAAGATTGATGAATTCAAGAGCAAAGTCAGTTATTTACAAAAGAGCGCCAGGTTCAACCTCTCCAGTGGATTTATAATAAGAGATAAAATAGAATAAAGAAGTTATCTCAGTACACTTGTGGTCAAATTAGAGAGCAGTTAAGTCGTTGCAGACTTCAAGCTGTTTCTAATGATATTTTGAGAATTTTACTGAAGAGTTTGATATGACTCAGTTCAAGTTAAGTGTTTGTGCATACAGGAGTCAGCACTTTTCAGACAGTTTTCAAGAAATATAATATAAATAAGTATTTGCTGCTTAAATCTGTCAGAAAATGAAATAATTCTGGGATCATCCAAAATGGATTGTACTAGTACCCAGGTTAACTAAATAAATTCCATTTCTCGTGTTGTGAAATAAAACGGATAATTAAACACAAAAAATGTCTTAAAAATGTAATCAAAATTATCTTTAAATGTTGCTTTATTAATGAAATATATTAGATGAATTCATTATGATCATTTTATCATTGTTTATTTTATAATCTAATATTCTGAGGTTCTTTGTAGGAGAAATAATGACAGTCACGGAGAACCAGGAGTGTATGTGAATGAACGTGTGTTTGTGTGTTTGGTTGGCCTGTGGTAGTCATGGTGAGAGGAGGATGCACTGGTGGATAAAAATGTGATATGATCAGAAATACAAAGTTTTGTTGCTCATGCATGTGTCTGTGTATAACAGTGGTTCCAGTAAACCACCCCCGTGTAGGGAGGCATGGTGCTACGTGGGTCTTGTGTATCTCAGGAACAGGGTGTGGGTTTCTCTTCATCATGTACAAACAGGACACACAGTGTGTAAGGACACAGCAATGTGCCTCCAAGACTGACATTAATGCTTTGTAGAGGAGGAGATACACGTACACTGACACTACGTTCAAGCAAGCTGATTGTTGTTTATTGCCAACAATCACTGGCTCCAATAATCTGGACAGTCTGTGTATGTGTGTGTGTACGATTGTGATTCATGCTGGAGCATGCTTGTATTTCATATTTCTAATTTTTCTAGTCAGTCACGTTCTGTGTGTTGCCAGAAGTGCAGTTTCAGCACAATCACGAATAACCACACAACAGTCATCGGGTTTAAATAAGGCGGCAAACCAGATTTTTCAGTGTTCACTGCATCACAGAATTACATTTAACACACAACACAAAGAGATTTGATCAAACCTTTTCTCCCCCCCCCCCCATATCTAATTAATTCTTCGATGGAGTCAAACTCAATAGTCAGGAATGATTCGTGTGCTTTGCTGGGAATTAACTGCAGCCACCCTCACCTCTTGTTGTTGTGGGGTCTCTCTGCCATTAGACTGGTCATCAGCAGGTGGAATGCAATTTGCAAATGAGTCTTAAAAAACAGGACTGAGGAGGAAAATTGAGGCAGGGAAGGTAAGATTATGTCTTAAGTTTCAGGCTCAGATAAAAACACAAGAGGGATGAACAATACCGTTAAAAGTGTCTGTGAGCGTCTGCATAGAAATTATGTTGATGGCATTATGCCGTATGAGAGTTTGGCTCTATAGAACATTCTCCTGGACAAACGGTGAAGACAGTGTGGCAAGTGAGCTCAGAGATATGCTGCAACTCAGGTATCATATCAAACCAAAATGACCTCTAGATTTTTAAACAACTTTGGAAAATTTCACTTGCAGAAAGAAAAAAAATGCAAATGTGGCATAACACAGTTCCTCAGAAAGCATTAACCGTCGGTCTCTTCACCCCATCTGCCACAGTATGTGTCCATTATAGTAACAGTGTTGTTGTTTTTTTTTCTTCCCAAAACTTTTTTGAAGATAGAAGTTTGCAATGTACAATTGTAAAGCAAAACACAGTGAGACAGTCGCTGGTCTAAAACAGAAAGCAAGTTGTGTAGTGCAGGATCTCAGTCCCAACTCCAGGTTCACACACGTATTAATAACAATGACTTAGTGTCCTGTATGTTGGGTCTGTTTAATGCATTGGTTTGACATATAGCTGGACCATAAAGTTATGTTGCTTGAGAAAATTCAGCAATTTTCTTCATTGCCACCAAGCAACAAACTTTTTTTTGCAGAATTTGTGCATTATGGAGGTGTTACCTTTTACTACGTCAAGGACCTGAAGGCTTTTGTCAACCCAATTCTGGACAAAGACAACCAAAACTAACCAACACTTTAAGGTTACAAAAGAACTATTCCTGTAACTGATACAGTTGTCTTGGCGGGACGTCTCAAAAAAATTTAAGAAACGCAGTTCAGATGTGAGGGATCTGCTGAAATTTCTTTCACTCTCGGGTTCGGGAGATTGTTTTTAATAGCAGCAAGCAATGGGGCTGCAGGCTCGGTGGCTGCTGTGGTGAAAAAGGCAGCTGTTAAGAATCCTTTTTCATGACCTGTTTGGGTGAGGAACTCTGCTGACACACCACCAACATTTGTGTCCGTACAAATACACTTGTACTCAGACACACCCATGAACTGTGTGCAGACAGCATGGGGCGCGTGCAGGCAGAAACATACAGACAATTTAATGTGTGCACTGATGTACAGATTTTGGATATGCTCGCCAGCAGCCAACACATACAAACACACACACATACACACACACACAATGTATCCCTCACTCCCTCACTGATGACCGGTTAGGGTAAAGAGTGCTCCCCGTGGATTGGACCAATCCAAGTCAGTCAAACAGTTAATTAACTGCCCCACCAAAAGTCCACTACTGTATAATTACTCTAACACACACACACACTTGCATAATTTCAAAAACAGTCATACAGCACAAGCATGCACTTTCTATACAGTCATATGTACATGCTACAAAGGACATCATTTATTTTTCCTGTCCAGATTCTGCGTGCTGTATAGTTCTTGAACTGCATATGATTTTTCTGATTCAAAAACAGAAAAAATACCAGGCCAGTCACAATTATTTCATAATGGAAAACAATTATTATTTGCTATTATCGTCATGCATAAGTCTAATCTTATGAATTAACATGAATAAGAACAGCTGGGTGAAATGAAGACAAACACTTTTCGCTGCCTGATTGATAAACTAAACGTGCTTTAAATCAGGGATTCGAGTCCTCAAGTGTCACTGTCCTGCAGGTTTTAGATGTTTCCCTGCTGAAACAGTTTCAAATCAGGGTTAAAAACTTTTTTGTTTGCCGCCTTTTATGAAAACAACTGATAATTAGCTTTTATTTTTTATATTTTGTCCTATCTTCTTTGAGGGTTTCCTTTATTTCTTTTGTTTTATTTGATTTATTCAAAAGTTTGTTTCATTACTTGTTAATGCCTCATCTGCACCCCACTATAATGCTTCTAATGTTTTATGTAAAGCACCTTTAATTGTCTTGTACATGAAATGTGCTATACAAATAAACTTGCCGTGCCTTGTAACACATCTGACATAAATGTATGGGTCATTATGTAGAACTTGACAACAAACTGTTGGATACATTTATTTTGAATCAGGTGTGTTGGAGCGGGGAAGCACCCGAAAGTGGCTCTTCTGCTGAAGACAAAGAATATCTGCCATGTGTAAAATTTAGTTTACAATCAGAGAATAATATTCAGCAAAGGACCACTGGCCAGCGTTTAAATACCACCTTTATCTACCGACATAATAACATTGTCATGGATTTTAAAATGTCGGCATATTACAATCTACAAAGATTAAAATAAGCATGAAACAAGTTTTTTTGAGTTTCTGCTATATTTTACATAACAAACTAGCAATTGTACATCCTGTCATCAGATTGAGTGAAACAAATTATGTCCATGTAGTCTGCTCTCACATGTGGTTCCATGATGGAAGAAGGAGTGACCAAGTGCTATCAGAGCAACAGTACCCCAGTGGTATTTCTCGACCCGACTCCTCTGAGAACACCTCCTCTCTGAACAACTAATATCCCCCTTACTTGCATTTACATTGTAGTTATATCTTTTAAAGATTTGGAACTCACTGATTACACCAGAGTTTTTCTCTGTAATAAAGTTTGAATGTAATTTAAGTGTTTGTTATATGACAGAAAATTAATCACTAAGCCAACGATTGTTTAAATGTATTTTGAACAAATTGCACTAAATTCCTCCTCACTATTTTCATTTAGTTTCCCAGCATGCACTAGTTGGATGCAGCATAGTGTCCACACTGGAAGGATTACGAGTGAGATATGAATCTGCGATTGTGTGATACATGTTCTGAAGTTTCACGAAGAACTAAAAATGAGTTTGCAGCGCGCGTGCTGCACATTATCTTTCATTCTGCTTCAAGCAACTGCTCTACTGCAGGGTTTTCCTCTTCTACTCATGTAATTTTGCCCTTGTCCTCGGCTGAGTCTGCCTTGCCCCAGTCCAATTTGTCACTCTCAAACCTGCAATTGTATTCAAGGCCAAATATAGGGGTGGGAATGTTAGGGTGGGCTGTCTATGTGTCACACAACAAAGCTTCGCATAAGGGTGTAGCCCTCTGCCTTACATCCTCCCACCTAACCGCCCGGCATGGCCAAGTTGTTTGCATGGAAACGCATCTGTGTGCATATGTGTGTGTTTGGAGTTAAGTCCAAGCTCTCCCCACCCTCTGGCGAGGCAGAGTGATTATTCCCTCCCATTTTGCTGCTTTATTCATAGAGTTTCTCAGAGATTTGTCTTCTGTCACTCCTTCTGTCTTTAGCACTGATCCTCACAGTCTGTGTTTCTATCTGCTTCTTTTCTCCATCCTTTTTTCCTCACTTGATTCATCTCAAATTCAAATATTCTGACTTTTTTTTGATAGTTTACTCACTTGGAAAAAACACATTTTGGGAAAAACGTTTAGAATTAAGTTCAGCTGTAAAACCAGATTAAATAAACACCAGCAGGGAAACACCAGCTTTTTGATGAGCATGTGATTTGTACAAAGTTACAAGCTGTCGTAAGGCAAGCATTGGAAGTTCCCCATTATTACATGGTTAAAAAAATGTGCAGTCTCTAATGTTGAAACATGGAAAGGAAAATGATTATGGCTCATGTGCCAGGAAATCCCGATTATGTGACCACAAAAACCCATGCTGAGTCACGTAGGTCAAGATAGGACGTGAATGAAAAAAAGAAATACGCACACAGAGACAAACAGACACCACCAGAGAGCTGAGCAGAACTTTCTCAGTGATTATTTCATCACATAAACAAATAAAATGGATGAAGTTTCTTAATCACTGATGCAATTTAAATCACAAATCAGGATTTCTTTTTTCAGTTTAACAAGAGAATTTCAAGAAACACATTCACTCATTAAAGGGCCATATTTTATCAAGCAATCAGTTCTTTCATTTTGATGCTATTGTGGAGCATATTTATGGCACCACAACTGAAATATCCTAATTTTAAGTTGCATATTATAACACCTAAAAGTTTACAAAAGAAAAAGTATTGATATGTTAAATCTCTGTTCTTTGCATTTTCACACCCAACATCTACCCCCACGGTTGATTATTTTGAGATTATATCCCTTTTTAAAAAATCTTTTCATTATATTGCCACACAAAACACAAGTGGTAAAATATATATGACATATTACATGATTTATTTGCATGCATTTTAAGAAGTTTATATCTAAAAGTTTCCATTTGTCTCTGCAACAAAAATAGATGTAAGTCACTTTGGAGAAAAGCGTTAAATGACAGTAGAAAAATGTTATCAGATAAGGTAAGGTAGTTTAAAATGATATGATTCTACATCACTGTTACTTACTCATTATATTACTGACTTGTTCATTAAGTTAGAACTGCTTTAACATGGGTGGGTCTGTCTTTAGAATACATAAACAAGCTTAGGGGTATAAAATAGTTAGTTACCAATTGTGTTACTTGTGTGTATCCTACAGTAACAAATACCTTGAGCTACACATCATTTCTTCATATAACAGCTAGGAATATATACACACATACATATATATACAT
>JBBBVU010000020.1:9796148-9811874 GCA_037177055.1 Atherinosoma microstoma
TGTGTGTGTGTGTGTGTGTGTGTGTGTGTGTGTGTGTGTGTGTGTGTGTGTGTGTGTGTGTGTGTGTATGTGTGTGATGAACAGTTTGTTGGAGAAAGTAACTGAGAAGAAACATTTGTAATGTATGCATAATATGTAGAAATGCAAAGCCTTGTAAAAAAACAACAACAAAAAAATAGATAAAAATCAATGATAACTTATTTTCTCAGATTTTCTTCCAGATATAAATAAATGAATAAGCAAATAAATATAATAAATTTAAAGAATTGAAATCATAGATTAAATCCTTAGCATTATTAGAACATGAAAAATGTACATTTATATTGCAGTCTATAACAAAGTAGCTGCACACTGTGATCTCAACTCTTTCCCATGATGCTCCTTCCTTCCTTCCTTCTTTTGTCCTCACCTCTTCCTGTTCTACTTGATTTGTTCTTTCTATGCAGCTCCACATGAAGGATCCATTACCATACTTATTTTATGCCTCAGTAAAAACCTCACACTTGGTCAATAACATGGGTCTGGTTTTTCTAATCTTATTGTTTGTTGCACTTCTGTTTTTTCCATGTTCATTTTCACATTTTTCTTCCTTGGAAAATTATAATCTTTTTGTACGGTTTATCTAATTTGAATGACAAAAACTGTTTTACTTACAGATTAGTCTGTTGATGACAGTATGTTTTAAATTTTTGATGTAATTTGTAAGGTTGCATTTATTAAAGTAATAATACACTTTTAGATTCTCAGTTCAGGGTCTATATCCTCATTTGACTGCATCACAGCTGAAGTTTGACTCTAAATCCAGGCATAGGATCTTGCTCATGAACTAACCTGCACTGAATTGACGTTCCATTTTTCTTTATTGAACTGAGACATTCAAAGCTAAAAGTTATTTTCAGTGTCATTGAATCCTTGTTTAAACAGAGATTATTAATACATTTAGACATTTGTGATGGATGTGAAAAAAAACCTGCAGAATCCTTGCCATGGCTTTTATTAATGTGTTAAATGGCTAAAACATTGCATAAAGTGCTTAAAATTGTATTTGTGCATGCATCTTGGAACATACAGTCTGAACCCTTTTGTTTCCATCACAGCGCGTTTAAATCCTGAAATTAAACTGACTTAACAGATAGGGGACTGAGCTGACTGACTAAACATGAAGAGGGTGAGCTTACAGGCTATTCTTGTTATCTAAAGCCAAATGAAATTAAATTTCACAAACTCAGAATACATTTTTTTAATTTACAGTTGGAAAAAGATAAAATAATCCGTCCATATTGTATTCAACACACTAGATTTAAAAAAACCTAAGCACCCCAAAAATGTCACGCTTTTCTTTTCTTTTGTCCCTCACATAGGAAATACTTTATCAGGAGATTTAAAAAAAAGGTTAACTTCTTATTCAAATCCTGTTACGCGAGCATGTACCATTTAGCAGACTACAAAAACGACATTATCAGAATTTTCTAAAGCCACAGACATAAAAACATCATCACTTACTTCTCGCTGTTTTAGGTTGTTGTTCAAGATTTTGGTCCTTGATATGACCAAGTCTTAACCTCAGTTTCCTTTAAAGAAGTACTGAATTTAGTCTAACAGCATGTCTAAAAACTGTGAAAATGTTCCCAGATTGAGTTTTGGCTTGGGCTCTTTTTTTTTTTTTTTAGCACCATGGGTATTTAGTCATTGTTTTTGTTGTTTAATGCCTCACTGTGATTATTTAATTAATTACTGCCATGGTTTGGGAACTTACTCTCTGAATTACAGAGGGATAATTGCATTATTTTCAGTAATTAAGAAATTAATTTGCAATACTTAATAAATCTTCATTAAGATCAAGAAGAATTACTCATTCATTTCCAGCTGATGAATTGAATCTAAATCTGAACCTTTAGAGAATCTTAAAAATTTATTTAGTCTACATTGAATTACAGTTTTATGACAAATCTTAATTTTTATTTTGTTTTTTACTTTGGAGGCAGAATAGAATCATGTTTTCATGAATGTGTGACAGAAATTGCATCAGACAGCCATCAGACATCGGCCACAATTCTGAGACAATTTTCTCTATTTTTTGTGTCAGACACAAATCCACAATGGAAAGCAACATCACCAAAGATGCAGAAATAATCATGTTTTTCTACTGCCCAAACAGAGGGTAACAAAGCAATTTAATATGACTTTTTTTTTTAAATATGTTCCCATTTTCCAGTTACAATCAAAGGCCAGGCTCAGTTTATAAACTGCACCAGTGAAGCTTGCTGAACACAGATGCTTTGTTGAAGAATCATCTCTGTAAACACTGAGCCACCCTGCTGAGTGTGAGTTTTGTGATTAGCAAGAGTGAAACACCATCACCATCTGTCCAACTGTCAACTACCTGACTGTAGCCGACTCTAGCCAAGTCTACAAGCCTCTCAGTTGTACAATTTTACCGCTTTTTAGAGCTTTATGTTGGAGTTATGGCCTGTAAAGTTGTCCTGTCTGTTGCATGCTGTGAGAGAATTTAGTTCTTGTTTTTTTTTTAAAACCATGAACAGCTTAACAGTAGACAGATGCACCACAGGCTTTAATCATTATGAGGATTTCAAAACAATAGTCCAAAAGTTATTGTTTTACTTTGATCTGATTTGTTAGCTTGCAAACACACAAAGTGCATTGCATTTTGGACAACAGCAAATTTGGCTTGTATATTATTTATGTTAATTATTCTGTGACAACGTGGATGGCTTTTATCAAAGATGATATTGTGCTGTCATAAAATCATATGATCACATTCTCATAAAAAAGCATTTATATTACATACACACAAAGTAATTACCTTAAATGCAGAAATGTGCTTTTCAGATCATGTCAGTCACATTAAGCAAAATGTTGAATTTGATATACACTAACAAGCCATAAGCTCATGTTCTCTCATAAAAACAACCATAACAACCCCAGAAGGTGAGTAAACTGTTGAGTGTTCGAGAAGCACAACCATCTGTGATGCAGTTTCCTCTCCACCTCCCCCAGTTCACAGACGTCTTGCAACACAACTGTAAAACAGTTGGTTTTCCTTCTGTACATGTGAAAATGAGGGCTATTGATTGAGCTGGAGCTGTGTGCAGGAAGATATTGATAGTGTGCATTTGGGCCCTGAGCTAGTTGTTGATAGGTCGTCAGGTCACACACCTTATTTCCCATACAGCACTGCTGACATGGCAGAGCTCAAACCAGTGGTGGGTGGTGCTTTTTAAGGTGAAGTTTGGGGTTAAGCCTTATCATCATCATCTGTAAGTTAATAATTTGTACAACATATATAAGAATAATGAATAAATAGAGTATACATTTATGCTATCGCAGGGTAGAGAGTGAAATGCAGAGACAAAGCTTACAAAATAGTCTGTGTGTTTGTGGGCATAAATGCAACCTCTCCTTACTCTTTAGGTGCATGGTACAAACCAGGTCTGTAAATTTCTGTTAATTACCTAACCACTCTGTATTGCTGGTACTCTTTGCAATACAGAGTACCAGCCACAAAGTGTGTCATGATATGTATAATGGTTTTGCATTATGAATTCTACTTGTCAGAGTAGAAAAGCCAAAATAAAAAATGATTTTATCAGAGGATGACTCGCTGCAACTAAAGCTGCTTTAAAACTAGATAGAATGAAAAAGAAGAAAAATGAAAATGTAACCTTTTGTTGGAAGCATTGTAAAATGAAATGGATGTGAATGAAAAAAGTATTTTAAAAAAACTAGGTAGAATGATAATAATACTTTTTTTTTTTCACCTGTCTTGTCCAGAATGATAATAATACTAATTTCTGGCTTTTGTCTCCGGTGACAGGTATACAGTCTGCATTTGTACCCTGGTCAAATAGCTGCAGTCATCACAGGTTTCTACTGACTCCACCTGCAGTGTCACATGAAGTACCAGATAATTTATTTTAAAGAACAACCTATAATATGAATAGGGGATGCATCTGACTGTCATCCCCCCTACCTATTTATTTATTTTCAATATTTCTGTAATACTTTCTTTCCTCTATCAGTGCAATATCTTTTTCAGTGAGAACATAGGTATGGTTAAATTTTGTTTACACTTACCTGAAGGCTCTGTGTGAATCAGGGCTGCACAGTGGAACACTACACCTGCAGCAGGCGAATTCAGTTGCAAACAGTTTAGCCTTTTTTTGCCGAGACCCAATTCAGTTTTACCAGAAAGTCTTTTCGGTACTCCAGGACTCGTTTTGTCTTGTTTAGGGTATGTTGGTGTCCTTTTGCAGCCTTTCTCTGGTTTGCAGGCCTGGTTTAATTCAGGCCTCCAATAGCTCATAAGAAGGAGTTAATGGAAAAGACCTGTTGTTATCAGCTGATAATTCCGAATGACTTACCAGGTGTATGTTTGCATGCAGGTTGAAGAGGATACAGACCTACTGTTACACAAGAAAAAGGGCATCAAGACCACAAAACAAAATTGCCATCTGCTACTATCACTAAAATTGTTGTTGCCCCCCCCCCCCCCCCCCCCTAAAAAAGGTAGTCAATTTTGTCAGTTTTGTCAAGCAGCTTAGGGAATAACTATAAATATGCTGACAAGATGTTCTGAAGCTGCACTGGCAAATCAAGCTCGGGTTGTTTGATTAAAGTGTATCTAACACTAAAAGCAACTTGTTTTTGTCAATGAAAGACTGATCATGATAACTAATCCCTAATGAACAGAGGACAAACACTGAGTTCATTTTGAGTGTGAGCTGTTGTTGTGTGAATCAGCTCCTCTGTTCTTGTGGGTGACTTTTTCTTTTTCATCAATGAGTCATGTTTTCATACAAACGACTGATGGATTATTTCTACAGTAATTGAAGGAACGCAAGCGGAATTAAAATGAGACTGAACGATAATTTCTCAAGGTGTTGCAGCAGTCAAAAAATACTGTAATATTGTACTCTTAGTGTATTTGCCTGTTAAATCTGTTTTGTGACATGTTTAAGAAATAAGTAGACTGCAATTCATATGCACATTTTTTTCACCTGTAAACTACGTCATAGATTTAAAAAGTTTGACATAGTGAACAAAAGACATGCCATTGGGAAGAGGCTGCATATAAACAAAACTAGTGAATGGAGTGGGTGGAGGGTAACAACTGAAAATATTAGGAAAAATTTGACAGAAAATGGAGTATATAAGAAGAGATGGATAGATAGATGAGGGAGGGAGAGAGCGATAGAGATATGCAAAGAGAGAAAAAGAGAAGTGTGAGTTTGGCTCAGTGAGAGCAGCTGTATAGAGGACACTGTGGGTGGAAGTGGTAGAGTCGTGGGTGAGCTCAGAGTTTAACTGCCAACCCTCCCTGGTCTCTCAAACTGTCCGTCATGCACTTGCATGCACACACACAAGTCATTTGTGTACATACATGGTTCCTTGCACATACGTACACACTTTACATGCCCAACTTGACAACCTGAAAAACTTTTTGTCATTTAGTGCATGTCAGACACGAGAGGAATCTGTCCTAATAATGAGATGTGTGCTCTCTGTGTCACTCTGCTCACAGTGGTGGTACATTTCTGGAGCTAAGTGCGTTATAACAACAGTTAAGCTCAGATCGGTGCATAAGAATGGGGCAAATGCAATTGTGTGCATGCACTGTGTGCAGTTGTGGACATAGTGTGTGGATGGCAGAATATAAGGCTTGGGTGGGAGGGTGTGGGTGAGGTGGGGGGTTTTGCTGAAGCATGTAGTCAATTGCAGGTTTCCTTTTCTTGCCGAGACTTATACTATGATAAATAATGAGAGCAGCAGATCCTGAAATAGAGTACCCCCCCCTTGTTCCTGTGGTCCGCTCTTGTGAAGCTCTCGTCCAGCCGGGCCTTTTCAAGCGATCCCCTCCCTTCTGCCTCCTCCGTTATGGTTAGCATGCCGGCTAAATCTGTAGCCATGCGTCTGTAATTAGGCTTCGCCTATGCTGGATTGAGTGCTACACACTGGCAGCTGGCAGGCCAGGGTAGTGTAAACACACACACACGCATGAACGATTGCACACGCCTTATCTCATGTAAAATAAGAGGAAAGAGGGTATGCCGGGACAGCAGTGTCTGACAGTTACAGCGCAGGGTGGGGTGCGGGTGTTAAAGAGCACACAGAACTTTTGCCTCCATCAACCTTTGTCTCATCTTCATTATCATGATCTGTGTAATGCATCAATTGCCTCTTCTTTTGATTATATTCTTTTTTCAGTTTGTCTTTCCACCTTTTATTAGTCCTCTCCCCCCTTTCTCTCAACCCTTCCTCCCTCTTAGTACCCTATCCCACCTCAAACCACCTGCTCACCATTGTTCTCCCACCCAAAATGCTCTTTATCATTCCCACTTCTCTTCTCTCACCTCTTCCCCTGCTAAACCCTTCTCACCACAGTGCTGTTGAGTGTAGAGTAGGCAGGTTGACCTGGCAACACTAAAAAACACAGTAGTTATGAGAGCTTTTTACTTCCATCTATATATATTACAGGAAAAAAATGTGTGATGTTACCTCAGCCCTGTTAGCATCCAATGAGGGGGCTCGAGCACAAAGGCAGCACGTACATGTGAAAGCACATGCTCACATACAGAGGCACAAACAACTGCAGGTGTGTGGTGTGCATTCAGAAGGTTAAAGGCTTGAAGCGGTGGTTTAAGTGAGGTATATGAGCAAGATTACTTCTTGATCAGTAGCAGCGACTTCCTGTAACTCTTATACTAAATGATACTTTGAACTGAATAGATTTCAGAAGGACATACGTTTTACTTCACATTTGCAGGTGATCATTTGGGATGATAATGGCAAAATGATAATATACTGTCATGAATATAGAGTATAAATATAGAGTACTTAAAGTTAGCCCCTTAATTGATCTCTGCAATAAATCTGCTCATACACTTTTATACGGCATCTTTAAATGTATGACACTCAAATGGGCTTTTAGTACAAGTATCATCATGTTTAGCACGCTTTAATCGAAATGTGAATAATCCTCTCACCAGGGATGTCTGTAGGATTTAAAGACAGGGGGGCTTAGCCCTCAGAAGATGGCATACAAGGTTGTCCCTTTCAGCCAGTGAAATCATGACGATGAGTTAAAAGCAACATTGAAGAACAGTTATTGTTATGATCCTCAGTTACTGTAATGTTATTTTGGACACAAAGCTGTGTGGAGCACTGTGGAAGTTATCATGACCAGTTGGTGGTACAATGACATGAAAATTAAGGGCAGTATCTACTGAAGGTTTGTGCATTTTAAAACGTGCCCAAACTTGACAGCAAAAACATGTTACAGCTGATTTACTAACAGGGTGCACCAAGGATTGCGCCTGATAAACGGACAAAATAATGACCGCAATCTATTTAGTAAGTTTGCCTTTGATGAATATGCAATATGGGCATTTCTGCCAAAAAGTGCAAAAAATGGCACTGTAACTTCTGGATGAGAGGAAACAGCCCAACGCTGCAGGATTGCAGACGCGCATCCGTCTGATTCACAATATTTACTCATGAATGGTGGAGAAAATGCATTTAGTTTTCATTCTTTATTTTAATAGCAATCAACAGAGCAAACACCATTCAACATGAGTTTATACTAGACAAACAGAACAGAACATTCACAACCACTGTAGCTTAATGGTTATTAAAGCTGACATTAATTATGTATTTCTATTTTCCCTTTTTTTGCTAATGTCACATTTCTAACTTGGATACTGCACACCTCTCCCCCTGGCTGATGGAGAGATGTACGCTATTTGTCCGATCTCTTTCTCAAAATATAAATTACTTGAATTTAAAACTTTGACAAAGTTGCGGGCCAACATTAAAATTTATTAGAAATTCTTCCTCCAGATATAACAATGAACCTTTTCATATGGACTCAAACAGGTTTTGCTTAAACATTGAATGGAACAAGCAAAGCTTAATAATAGACAATATATAACTTAAATATATAAATTCAAATTCAAATTTATTGATTTATAGAGCACTTTTCATACATATAAGCAACATAAAGTGCTTTCCATAAAAAAAAAAAAACACACACACAATAAACTGTTCCAAAGATCTCCCACCTAATCATACTCTTACTGACATACATTCATGCACACATAACATGCATTCAAATCCCCCGCCCCAACCCTTCTGTCTCTTAAACTGAGCAAAAATTAAAGAATTCAAAGAAATCTGGCTTGACACTGCAGTGAGGAAACAATATCCATTCACACCAACAGGGTGTGACTTAATAATAAATAACGTAATATTGCACTTGATATTGCATACATGCAACATCAAATTACTAATAAAAAACGCATTAATGGCATTAATTTCTTGTATGAAAAAATTGTAGGCCTATGCCTCTCTTTTTTTGTAGCCTTCTGATTGAAATTTCAACAATAACCTTTTTCCACAGGCTAAATTTAGAAATAAAATGATAAACCAATTGACCAATAATAGTATCTTTCAATGACTGTGCAACCATTCAAGCTCATGACTTGGAGTAGCAAGAAAACGTTGATTATAGCTCAGTTTGCTCCACACTGATCTACTCGGATGTGTCCGAGCCAGATACCTGCATCCCTTCTTGGATGCTAGCATTACTTGGGCTCAGTCACTGAGCTGAGAAAGTCCTCAGGATTGAGCGAAGGTGTTCATCAGTCAGACTTCTCCTGTGAGTTATTATGATTACTATCCTGTCTTGATTGATATGCCAAAACACCAGCTGGAATTTGGAGTATTAGCAGTACATGTGCTGTATAAGACCGGCGGGCCAGCACTAGTAGTTATGTGGTAATGCCTCGCGGGCCAAATATTATTACACTGGGGGCCAAATTTAGCCTCCTCCTCTCTACTAACTCTTCGCTAGACAAAGACTTAAGTCCATCTATTCCTTTCAAAAGAGCCTTCCTTTTAAGCAAAGCCGGAGCAAAGTATTTCCCTCAAGCAAACTACCATGAAGTTGTTTAAATAAAATATTTCCTGTCCTTTCAGCAGTGCATGTTTTCCCCTCTCACTGGCAAGGTTTGACACCCATAACTTGTGCTTTTGTGGCCTGTAACTGCCTGCTTGTTTCTGACAAGGGCCTCTGAGTCCCTGATGAGATGAAAGACATCCAGGGCAGTCATTTGTGTCAGCGTGTGGTTTCATCCGTTGTGCCAGGACACTCTCAAGCTTTGCCGGCCCCTGTAGTCACATGCCCCAGTAGCGGCATGGCTATTTTGGCTGTTCTGACTGCAAAACCCACAATCCTCTACTGACCAGCATCATGTCCTTTCTGCTGGCCATAATGATGATGTGGATATTGATAGACCAGGGGGAATATACTTTTATACTGTCTCACATGTGATTGGCTCAATCTGGAAAATAGTAAACATGTTATCACAAAGGAGTGCTGCATCCTTTCATCCAGTGTTGGTTTCTTTGCAAGCTGGGGTTGTCCCGTGAAATGCTTTTAAACTGAAGAAAGTGTGGCTGTATTGACCACGAAGTGACAACCAATCACAATCACCAATAATTTTCAAAACAAATTTATATGAAAATAATTGTTCTGTTAAATCCAGAATATTGAGGTGTAATTGAGACAGAACACAACAGCAACACAGAAAAAAAATCATGAATCTGATTTTCCACTTACAAGGTGTATACTTATTCAGTGTCATTAAAATCTGACAAGATCTGAGGGTCTGAGGTCAACACTGTGCACTTTTGTGGGAGAGAAAAACACTTTTTTTTCTTGTTTTGAGTGTAAATATAACATTTTTAACACAAGCACTCTTGGCTGTAGTTTGGGGCCAGTGGTTAATTAGACAGCTATGAGCTAGAACTGACCTCTGATGAACCGGCTGTATAACACATAAGTATGCTTCCCTATGTTTTATTCCCATTACACTTCAACAATACATGGATGCTAATCTTATAAAGAGCTGTATATGATTTTGATATGTGAACAATGAACATGTTCACATACCAAAATGACAGAACAGAGTAATTATCAGAGAATCCAAAAACAGAATATTGGCTAAATTCATGGATAGATTAAAATAGAACATTTAACAATGTGAAACACGTTAGAGGATAAACTTCTAACTTTACTCCCAAGAAGCCTTCCTTCTATTTTCAGGGTTATAAGGGTGTGATTAATTCTGATGCAGTCCCAATGGGGCAAAAAAACAGTGTCCTCCTTGTGCTGGCCAAAAAGATTGTGTTAGGAAGGGCATCTGATGTAAAAACTTATGCCAAATAAATATGTGAATCAGTTCAACGGAGATGGATACAGATGCTGATAATTTCCTGTGGTGACCCCTGAAGGGAACAGCTAAAAGGAAAAGAAAAAGAAGAAATGTGATTAATTCTGCAGAGATTGGTGTTGTTTGATCCACAACAGTATAAAGCGCAGCTGAATATTTAGTATTAATTGAAAGGAGGAGGTGGAGAGGGACAATTGCAACACCTTTGGGAAAGTTTTTTTTTGGCCTTAACTGAATAGCTTTTGGTTATAAGTTTGGATGGTTGCTCTTTACTTTTTTTTTTTTTTTTTGCTTTATTCTGGCTAATGTTTAGCCACCATAACATTATGGCTTTGTTAAAGAACAAATTTTGTAGCGGGAAGCCAAAATTTGAACTAAAAAAAACCTTATGAGTACTCGATATCTGCTGTCATGCGAACAAAATGCAACCACTGCCTAGGGCAGTATCTGTCACCGTAGTAACGAAGACAATTGAAGTGCAGCTTGATGCCATCCATACCGCAGATGCCTAATTTAATCATATTCATTACCTTCAAATGTAATGAGATTTATCATATTTCTGTAAAACCAGACTGCTTTTCCATATCTTGTCAAAATGTAATTTATCTTATGCCTGATTATGACTAAATACATGCAAAGCAAATAATATTTCCATCAATCACTGCTGAACTTTGTGTTTGGTGCTAATTAGTAAACATTACTGTTTCATAATCTAAAACTTAGATGGTAGATATGAAATAAACAACATCATACCAGGAAAATGAAATCATTTTGAGCATGTTAATATTAAGGCTCATTCTCTGCTGTGCTTAAATTTGTAATAAAGTTGAAGACATGTCACAAATTGGTCATTATAACTTCAGTCTGCAGTTATCTAAATGTAATTTTTTTATGTTGTAAGAATAAAACTTTGACTGCTTAATGCTCTGAATGTTCACCAGGTAGCTGCTAAATGTGTGTTATTTGGTGCTGAGCAGGTAGTGTGTGGATACCTATATTTTTTGTTGTCTTGTAGATGATGTGGGATAAGCTAAATGTTTCACATGAGCTCGATTAGTCTTTATGACTCAAAGGCAAAAAAAAGCAGAGTTGTGACAATCTACTTGGTCTCATTCTCAAGAGCTGTCACATGTACATCATGGGAGTTAATCTGCTGAGGCCCACGGATAGCTGCTTTTTCTGAGCTCAACAGAGAAAACCACAACAGACTAATGGAAGGTATCGAGAACTGCTGATAATAGACACCTTAACCTTTAAAGCTGTCTCTCAGTGTCGAGAGGAATGAATCCTACACCACATCCTGTCAGCCCCATATTATCACAGCCTCAATGAGACGGCTGCAAACATCAGCACACAAAAAGCAGACTAACGAATGTGGGTCAGCAGAAAGACACCTGGAAACCTGGAAGAGAAAATTTAGACTCTTTTTTTTCTCCATTCATTCATTGAAGGCAAATCACTCGAGCAAGGATTCTCTTTTACATCTCTCAGATTCTTAGTGGAACAGTCACAAAGCCTGTCCCTCTGTGATGCCGTTATTGCCCAACCAAAGCTCTCCCACCTCCTCTCTCAGTGGGTCAGCTGGGCCCAGGGTGTGTGGGATGTTGCTGTATGTTGAGGGAGAGGGAATCTGTGTGAAAACTGTGTAGGAGAGGCTAAGAAAAACATTATGGCCTGGCAACAGTGGTATAGGGAGTGGAGGATGAGGAGGAGATTGGGGGAAGTGAGGGAAGACACTTGGGGGTGGGAGTGAAGAGCACGGGTACGGAGGGGTATGACAGAAGGGAAGGTAGGAGTTCATGTTTGCCTGTGTGTGTAAGGGGTGGGGGTGGCCGCTGAGGTAATATCTCTGGGAGAGTGGTTAGATCATATTCCTCTCCCTGTCTTCTCATGCTGTGGGTGGGGCATTGTGGTGGGGCTGGCTGGAAGAGAGAGAGGGGATGGAGAGACAGAGAAAAAAGAGAAAAAGGGAGAGGTAGGAAGGGACGTGGTGAGAAATGGGCGGAGGGGGGTTGAGAGACGGCAGTGCCGACAGTTCTCACTAAAGCAGCACCACCGCTACCCCCCTGAAGTGGCAAGACTGGTTCACATGAGCTCTTTTTTTCTCTTTTCTCCACTGGTCCTACTTCGTCATGCCGTATTTTCCTGCCTCAGCTTTTAACTAATAACATGCTTTTTTCAGTTTGACAGAAGTTTGATCATTTATACAGGCAGAAAAAATCAAATAATACCACAAAAAAAAGAAAGTTTGAGCCTTACAAGTTGTAAGAAGATCACTCTTATTACTCAGTCTCTCAGAATGCAGTAAACTAATTTACCAAATCTTGTTCTGCTGAAACTGTTGTTGTCCAACAAGGCCTTGAGTCAGATGATAAAATTAATACTTGTCATGGTTAGACAGTCCACCATAAGCCAGGTCCCAAGAAGAAACCAAAACGACGCCCCCCACCCTGACTCTCCCTCACCTGGCTCGTCCAACTCCACCCCAGATGGCTGCTTCACATCCTCTTTCCTTTAACATTCAATAAATCATTTAAGCTTACATCGTTGTACTCGTGAAACCAAATGCAAGATGAATGTTTGCCTTATGTTACTTTTGCAAGTACCTAGTTCTGGCTCAGTTGGATATATTCCAAGGTGTTTCAACTACTGCAAAAACTTGTGTTTCAATTCCTTAACAAAGTAATGCAACAATACAGATTACAATACAATAGAGTAATACAGTAATACAAACTAATACAGATTATTTTACAAAGTATGTACACTAATGTTTTTAAGAAGCATTTAAGTTTCAAATAACACAGTTAATGTCATATTAGCATAGAGCTTATTGACTACACTGAGCAGCCAATCAGAAATATCAGTCTCTAACAAACCTGACTGTGATTCAATATTCAGTATACACTGGGAAAAAAGGTTTTGACAGAGTCTGAAAGAAAATGGTGTATTTCACACCAGAAAGACTTGAGAAATAGAAGAGTACTGATGCTCCAGACACCTGATTGTGGGCTTGGTGTATTAGAGTCCATAGTTATCTTCCATTATCTTCTAATTTGAATAACTAAAAATATACCTTCATTCCCTTAATGTGGTGCCAGTGTCTGTGCAGTCAATGGGTTCCATAACAGTTTGAGACCATTAGTAAAAGTTTTTCTCATTCAATTGTTGCTCTCTGTGCCATTACACTTGCTGTTTTTGCTCTCCATGTACAAACTTGTTTTTGTGGATCATGGTACAAAGCATTGTAAAAGCTGAAACTGTAGTCATCCCTCTGTGTACATTAACATTAAGGACTGCAGTTAAATAGCACTGTGTGGTGCTGTTCGAGAGAAAATAAACCAAAGTTGGACAGCGTGTAGATACAGTGTATGCAAGAAGATGAGCAGCATCAGTGACTGGTATTAATGCCTCAGCCTGAGGGAATAAGAACACTTTTTCTTGTTAGTATTAACTCTCCCGGTGGTCTTTGTCTTGAATGCTGGATGTGGGAACCTGACCCCTGCCTGTGGGGTTCCAGCAGCTCTAAAACATAAAAACAGTAAGTACCTGGAAAGATGGGAATAAAGATGATTCTCTTGCTGTTGTATGGTCAAACCAGAGTCGTGAGCAAAATTTCTACTGACTGCAAGGTGCCCTGGATTTACATAATCTTTTTAAGAATATAAACTCTGTTAATCTGTACATTATAAAATGCCCACAAAAAGACCAAACGCTGCTCTTTTTTTTCCAATGATGCACGAGTCATCTTAATGACAAAATGACAATGATTAGTACAGTAAGCCTCTGAAGGGAGTACTCAATGAGTAAACAAGGGGGTGATTTTGGAAACATCCCAGCGCAGAACGAAAATCTAATACAGTGTCATCATAACAATGTGACTCCATGTGAGAGCCTTCTTGCAAATTCCTTCTGGCACTACTGCTGTGATCCCACCGGCTGGTTGGAATTGCATGCTGCATGCAGTGTTATCTATCAGCTAAGCACTGCACTGCAACTGAGGATTCTATTTCATGTCTGTTGCCAAATTTTTGTTTGTTTTTCCCTCTTTTACAGTACAAATGTGCCTGTCCGGTGAAGAATCAGTGAAATATTCTGCATGGTTCTGCAGGTCAGAATGAATCAGTCCATTATGAACTACTCTGCTAAGCCAGTTGAGCTCTTCACTATCTTCACTGATGTCTTTCAAGCAATTTTGGCTTCCTCCCCATTTCTGTTCCCATTACCCATGTTAAACTGGTTTTATGATGGTGATAGTGGGCCATTCATACTGTCATCTATGGAAAGTTTCTTGTTCTCAATGATGAAATAATGAATAGAGTTGTGTTAGCCCCTAAACCAATGTAAAACTGCCTTAAGGAATTCCACCTTCTCACGAATAATCACACCTCTGGGTGTGTCTGATTGTTGTATTTCTATAGACACTCCAACCAATAATAGGGCTGTGATAATTATTTTTATGACTATTTGCCATGGAGATGGTCAGCAGCTTACATGAATAATCAAAAAGACCACAATTTTTCACACACTAAGGGCAGAGCCAGAGGGGTGCCCAGGGTGGCACTGACCACATCTGAAATCTGCAAGGACACCCCAGGTGCCACCACAGGTGATTGACAGGTCACTGGAGGAGGAGGGGGAGGAGGACAGATAGCATGAATCACCAGTATCACTACACCATTTTGAAGATAATTTTAAAGTAGTTTCTTGATTAGCAATACTACTATAGATTTTGTCTCTGTGCAAATAGAACTACCAATGTTATGTAAGGCTATTAACCTAATGCTAGCTACATAGCAGTGCTAATCCAGTTATACTTTGTACATTAACACTAGAAGTGTGTCTCAATACGTAAGTGCACTGGAACGTTGTACGCACTGGAACATAGTACGCACTGTGCACTTGCTTCTGTAGTGCACACTTTCGTGGGTAAGTGTTGATCCAAATGGAGGACTGACCTTTTGCACTTACTGGTAGTGACGGACCAGTATTTGACCGCGACTCTCCAGCTTGCCAAAAATATCCGCAAAATAAACATACACAAACTACAACATTAATCATTTGCATCAGGTATAAACTATTTACGTCTGCTAAACCGGCTAAAAACTGCTAACATTTATTGTCTTAACTGTACTATGTCGGTATAAGTCCCGCCCCTTACTCTACGTCGGCATTATGGCGTCCGTTTAGTGTGAGTAGTGTACATCGTTCTACACTAGATTTTTCCTGTCATTAAGGCAGCATCCGGGTACTTTCAATGCACTGAGTTTTTGCTTAAATATGCATGTGAACACACTATGCACTTAAATCTATTGTTCGAAAGTGCGCTAGTTCACTGATTGAGACATACCCTAGATTAGTTTTTCAATAATGTGGGGAAACCGTCATATTTAGTATTCAGTGGCAAGGCAAGGCAAGGCAAATTTATTTATAGAGCACATTTCATGTACAGGACAATTCAAGGTGCTTTACATTACAG
>JBBBVU010000020.1:9811974-9841681 GCA_037177055.1 Atherinosoma microstoma
CCGACATTCTCTTTTTTCATTTTTCACTAGTGCAGAATTTCTCCATGGAGACTTTTTCCTCCCAGAGACAACCTTCATCTTTGCAGGAGCAATAGCATCCATAACATTTGACATTTTAACATTGAAACTAGCGACCATCTCATCAGCTGAACCCCCTGACAGGGCAGGTGCTAGAGAGAAGACCTGGTTAGTGGTTTTAGGGACTACACATGAACTTAGTTAATCAAAATTTTTCAATTGGAGCTGAAAATAAACTATAAAGATGCTTAAAGAGTACCTTGGTATCCACGTAATTTACCACTGACTACACTAGTTATATGATCCAGTTTAATGTTAACAGGAGGCTAGCAAGGCTGCTAGTTGATGTCAAATTAAGCTACGACATGACAATGTGGAGAAACATATCTTGTAACCAGTCTGATTTTACATAGGAAGATATAAGAATGAAGAGGAAAGGGAGCTATATTTAAAACACTGGAGACTTTTTTGTAAAGAAGAAAGACACAGATCAGGCCGAGACAAACCCCAACCCCAATGTGGAGCTACGCACACAGGTTTCTGTGGACCTTTTTGAACTTGCTGCAAATAATTCCACTCTGTGATCCAGATTATTGACGTAAAGATGTTTTCTTGTTTCTTTATATGTAACCACAGTTATCACAGCACTGGATGTGAGTGTGCGTGTTGGAGAGAGGAACAAAATCCTTTTCTCTCTTAGTATATGACCCCCCTGATAAAGTCTAGCTCTGCCACTGTTACACATATATTACTGATTGCATATCTAAAGTTAATTGCACAATTTATAAAATTTTACTTTATGAAATAAGTGTCCTTTAGACAGCGTTTAGCTCTTACTATAAATGGTGACTGTTTGTCATGTTGGTAATGTGTCAAAAGCCTAATATATGTACAACTCTATTTCCAAAAAAGTTGGGATGCTGTGCAAAAAGTAAATAAAAACTGATTGCAATAATTTGCAGATCTCAAAAACCAGTATCCCCATTGGAACATAAACAACAACTCAGAAGTTGAAACTGAGACAGTTTACCGTTTCATGGAGAATTTGGCGGCCGCAACATTTCTAAAAAAAGTTGGAACAGGGTGATGTTTAGCATTGTGTAGCATCCCCTTTTCTTTTAACAACCATCTTTAAACATCTGGGAAGTGAGGAGACCAGTTGCTGGAGTTTTAGGAGAGGAATGTTGTCCTGTTCTGTTCTAATGCAGGATTCTAGCTGCTCTACAGTCCTGGGCCTTTGTTGCTGGATTTTTTGTTTCATGATGCTCCAAACTTTTTCTATTGGCGAAAGGTCTGTACTGTAGGCAGACCAATTCAGGACATGGACTCCACTCCTGTGAAGCCATGCTGTTGTGATGAATGCAGTGTGTGGTTTAGTATTGTCATGCTGAAATATACAAGGCCTTCCCTGAAAGAGACGTTGTCTGGATGGGAGCAGATGTTGTTGTAAAACCTTGATGTACTTTTCAATGATAATGCCTTCATGGATGTGTAAGCTGCCCACGCCATAGGCACTAAGCAACCCCATACCATCAGAGATGCAGGCTTTTGAATTGTCTGTTGATAACAGACTGGATGGTCCTTCTGCTCTTCCAAACGATAAGGCATCCATGGATTCCAGAAAGAATTTCCCATTTTGATTAGTTTGATCACAGAATAGTTTTCCACTTTACCTCAAACCATTTTAAATTAATTTTGACCCAGAGAAAAAACGGCTGGTTTCTGGATTGGGTTCACAGGCTTCGTCTTTGCATGCAACTTTAATCTGCATTTGTGGATGTGGCATTGAAATATGATCACATACAGTGATTTCTAAAAGTTTTCCTGGGCCCATGAAGGGACTTCCAGTAGAGAATCATGCCAGTTTTTAATGCAATATCAGTCGAAAGTCCAAAAATGACAGGCATCCATTTTTTACCTTCAGCCTTGTCCCATGTGCACAGAGATTCCTCCTGGTTCTCTGAATCTTTTGATGAATTATACACTATAGATGGTGGGAAATTCAAAGTCTTCACAATTTTACATTGAGGAAAATATTTCAGAAATTGTTCCACAATTTATAGACAAGGTTTGCCAAGATCGGTTAACCTCTGCATATCTTTACGTCTGAGAAGCTCTGCCTCTTTGAAATACTCTTTTTATATCCAGTCATATTTGTGGTCTGTTACCAATTAATCTAGTTGTGTCATGCTTCTCTAGTTGTTTTTTAATTTGTGCCAGTTACGTTTGCAACCTTTTTGTTGCCCTTGTTCCAACTTTTTCAAGATTTAGTCCTCAAGTATTTAACCTCCCAGTTTCCCTTTGTCCTTTACCAGTTCATCAAGTCAGTCCCTGTAGTAACTTGTCATGTTTTGTCACCAGTTAGGACTACTCATCCCAGATCTGGACTGGTTTTCTGCTGTCAAGTAATCACACCCCTTTGTCAAATTGTGATATATCTATTTGTGTATATTTTGGTGAAGGGAACATCCCTTTATCACATGTGAAAACTTTACTTCTGTTGCAGTGTTGCTTTCAAGCAACTCACAGAGTTGTGTTCAGACAATAGCCTGCTCCAATTACAAACAATTATCTGTCACGACACAGTGAGGCCACTGCCAACACACTGCTCTGACACCAGTGAATGTGAATATCACACACAAAAAATTCGGCAACTCTATCTTTTATCTTTATAGTATTAATTACCTAAGAGACATTGGTGAATTATACTTCAAACCATTATCATTAAATTAGCATATAAGCTGATTATTTCAGCATATGCTTATATGTCAGAGTGGTGTGACTGCAAGTCTATAAACATTAAAACATCTTCCACAACTAAATAAACAGTCTTCCCTTTTTGAGACACTTGATCGATCAATACACTGATTTAGCATTGAAATGACTCATACTGGAGAGTTTAAAAAAAGACAGAAAAATCTATGCCGCACAACCAGAAATATAATCTTGAGTCCAGGATTTTTCTTTCTTGTCAAAAACTTGAGCACTGACAGATCTGTTTAACTTCCAGGTGTGTTATTCAGTAACCATGACATTCTGTTGCCTCAAGCAGAGCAAAACAGGAGACTACAGATGCCTGAGGTTCAACTCCCCAAATTTGATACATTTTTACACTTCGGGACAAGTGACTCAATAGAAGCTCCATCTGAAGGTTTTCACTTAATTTTGCACCCTAGTAAAGCTAAGTTTAGTAACAAAGAGATTTTGCAAACTCAAAGGGTTTTCTTTTGCCTTTAAACGAAATTATGTGACTGTACTGTGATGAAATTAATAAGTGCTGGTGTAATTTATTTTTCAATTTTAGGAGGAAAAAAAACAAAACAAATTGCAAGTCATAAGCTGAAAATCTTCTGGTTTATCCTGAAACATGCAAAACCAAAACTGATATAGTCATGAAGGACTTGTCTGCTTGACAAGATTCCAGCCCAGTGTCACAACAACAGGTGAAATAGTCACAACAGAAAACTCTATATTAGTTTTGATGAACATGAAATCTGTATATTTTTCATTTGAGTGTAGATAACTGTAGCTCATAATTAAAGCTCATAAACCCAACATGTTTTATGTGTTTAGCCAGGGGGGCACGACTCAGCAACCAGTAATTCAGGAAATGGATATTCTGATACAATACACACTTACAGTGTCTTTTTTTAATGCAACCCCAAGCTGGATCATGTCTTGCATTCACTTTTACTCCATAACTTAGTCTCCAATTGTTAGAGGACAAGGTTTTGTTAGCCGGACCTCATACTGAACTTGGGATCCCCATGTTCCACCACCAATGTCTACTTCCGGTGTTTCCGGAGCGAGCTAGTCCTCTACTTCAAAGTGCCATCTATGACAGGCGCCTTGCCATTTTGTCTATTTTTTTCTCTGGATTGGGTACTGAGCAACTACAGTAACTACAACATCAACATTCCTGAATCTGTCTTGTGTGCATCAGCTCTATGAAATATCTGGCTTGTCAACTGCTTACTTTTGACATCTCACATGTTACTATAGCAATCCCTTGGTTCATATTGATATTCCATTCATCTCTTTGTACATAAGTTCTAAGAATGGATTAATCAGTCCAAATGTAGAGTTTAAAATAGGAATTCAGTTAATCAATTTAAATCAAATGAAAAGGACAGCCAAATAAAAGTAAATGGACCTCAAAACAGGCACAGAGCAAAAATGTACAGCGGGTTTCTACTATTGTTTGAAGTACACTGCCATAGTGGGACCTTAAGTTCTAATGCATTACTGGCGATGCAAAATTAGACTTGTCATCCCATTCCTGGTACTCAAGCCATACTTAAGGAAAGACTTTACACTAACAGTAACTTCACATTTTAACCCAAACAGAGTAGGAAGAGGAGGAGGAAGATGAGGAGGAGGATAAAAAGAATGTAGATGTTTGTATCTTTAGCATCAGGTCATTTATATGTGTATATTTGACACTTTGGCAGCAAATACCTGCTGAAAGTGTTGTTGCAAACTCCTGAACACACCTACACACCTCTAACCCATGTTAGCTTCATGGACCAATTTCTACTCTTAGGAAAATAAAACAGAGGCTAAATATTTGGCATGTAAGTCAAACAAGAAAAACAGACAGATGTCAGTGTTACTAGCAAATTAAAGATATTTAACTTTATAACTTCTGGGTTTGATGTGAGAGGAACACGTCATTTTGTTCTTAGAAATATAAATATATAAAGAATAGCAACACAAGCAAGTCTTTGTCTGTGTGATGCATGTAGAACACAATCTTTTAAAAGACATTTTATGCAAAAATTGAATATTTATTTGCTTCTCATGTATCAGTGTGCAGACAGAAGAGCCAACAAATGTCTTTTATAAAACAGATTCAACCACCCAAAGCATGGCCTGTAAGCAGAAACAGGTCTATCTGACAGATTTAGTGGATAGGATGGTGACACCCACTCCGCAGGTGGCAGGATGAAGGCAACAGCAGCATGTGGGTGTAACTTCGAGTTGTTGTTTTATGTACTGTAAGCTTTTTCTTTGTTGAATTCAAAGGTGTAAGCTTTGTACCTTGGACCCTAATCTTATGCGCATTGAACAGACCACCTTAGCAGACGCAAGCAGAGTTTATATCCAGGTAAAAAGAGAGATTTGAGGGTCGAAAGGAAGAAAATGTGCTGTACAGGTGGCAAAGATGCTCAGGTCAAACTCTCAATTTGTGATGCATGAAAAAAAACAGATTTCTTGCTCAGCTGTAAGTTTAGTTGATAAATATGGACTTTCATTCAGATAAACAAGTACAAATCTCTTTTTTTTTCTTTTGAATGTGCTTACATATTTTGTCTAATAAAGTTTGGTCAGACTGAAGAACCATGACAGAAGACAATACAGATATTGATTCATGGAGGCGTCAACTTTAGCTACCCATGCAAAAAAAAAAAAAACTAAATCATTATAAATGAAAAGTGGGCAGCCATTACTAGTTTAATCAATTTAGTATCTGACAAAAGGCAAAAAATGGTCACAATCTTCCCTTCTGTTTCAAAATTATGATATCTAATTTAAGAAAATATGTTTTTCAGCAGAACTTTGTGTAACCAGACTTTTGGGTTTGAATTCCATAGTTTTGTCATTTAACCCAATCAGACATCTGTGTGCTATTTTATTTTTAATAAAAGTAAAAGTTGTTGTGCAATTACCAAAGAAATAGATCACTGAAGAACTTCAGTCAAAGGGCTCCTGAGATTTACTGTAAGAGTAAACCAGACCAGTGGACAAAAAGAAAACATGATCCTTATGTCCATGGCTGCCGCCACCCCAGAGGCTCATTAGAGGTGATATTTACTTGGGCATTGCCATTGAGCAGACTTACGCACGCACACACAAAATAAATTTGCACAAGATTATCTACTTTTAATTTGGTCAGAATATCTGAATTCTTTTGCTTTGCTGCACTGCCCTTGATGTGCCGCCTCCTGTGTGAGTTGATCAGAAACTCCAGTAATGAACTGGGTGGGTAACCTTGCCAGTGGATTGGCAAGGTTTTTAATTTTATGCAAATAGGGGGGGCATAATGTGTTTGCGTTGGGTGTGTGTTTGTGCGTGCGTGTATGTGATGATGAATGTGTGAAAAGTGGAAAAGAGTATGATCAGGTGTGTGCTATGATTTTCATGTTTTATACTTAATTTTTTTAATTTAATTTTCTTAAACTGTTGTTTTTATGATGTGAAGCACTTTGTGATGCGCAATGTATGAAAGGTGCTATATATGTAAAGTTTGATTTGATTTGATTTAATTCAAATGTAATTGAAAAATCCCATCATGTTCATTCAGTGCAATTATGAGAGGTTCAGAAGGCTTTTTTAAATGTTGTTTAATTTTTCGTTTGTGAATTTGTGTGTTTTTCTTTTCTTTTGCTTTTTTTCTTTTTGGAAGATTTGAAATGAGAATAGTGACATTTTTATTCATCTCATTCATAGTCACAAAAAGATGAAATCCACTAAACTGGAAAAATAATAGCAGCAGAATTTACAGTAACAACAAAAACCTTATGAAATCTAATAATCTTATTTATTGTACAATTAGCAACATTAGAATGAAGGTTCAGTTATATTTTTGTCACAATATTATTTTCTTCATAATGAGGGCTATATAAAAAATCAAGATGATCATAGTCTTAGAGTTCATGTTTAGAATCTGAAAACCACGACATTAGCTCAAAACAACAAGGAACTGTAGCTCTGCACTCCTCTTTACTCATGATGTAATCTGTAAATGTAATATTCTGCCTGAGCAAATTTACTCAAGCCTTTTTTTTTCTCTAAGCCACAAAAGAAGACAAATAATGAACTCCTTTTTAAAGGACACTGCACTGTACAGGACAGAAACAGATCAAACCTCTGCTGGGTGTGTTCCTCTGTGAAACAAAGTTTGTGCTCTAAGATCCTGCAAAAAGCCATACCCAGAAAAGAGGGTAGAGGTTTTGTACTCTAAGCTTTTCTTGTTCTTGATGTTGTTTGTCAAATTCTGTCATCCAGAAAGAAGAAGATGCATTTCTATGACAAAAGTTAGCTAGCAAGTTGCCAGTCTGGAGTCAATGAATTGTAGTAAGGCCTATTTATAACACCCACAGTGCCAGGATTGGGGTTGACTTTTGCTTGCCTAATATATACAATGTCATTATGTCATTGATTTTTCAATTTTAAACCCTACTCTAAAAATCCTGATCTGAAAGTCAATCAAAAACAATTTTGCAGTCTAGCTCTGCAATTCAGTAAAACACAGTTTCTCTCTAATGCTATAGATCACATCATCACTTTGCACAGTAACATGTGACCTTCCCATGGCTCTTACAACCATTTTTATGTGTTTTTTTTCCCCTAACATACAACTCGGAAAATGAATCCTGATCTGTTTTGATCTTAGATATGAAGCACAGGCAGATTTTGAGCCACTGACATGTGTAATTATTCTGTAATAACAACTTACTACAGAATTACTTGTTACATAACTTGCTACAGTAACCAACATGTTAATACATTAGGATTCCCATAAGCTAGGACAAGTCAGATGATAGCAAAGCTGCAAATGATCCTCAAGAACGTACAGAGAGGAGACAAACAGCTGCTGTAGGCTCATCTTGAAAATATACTTTTTTTTTATTTTTAATCAATGTGCACATGATCTCCATGTGAACTTTCAAGTGCCAGAAGGAGAGGGGTGGGTTAAGGACTGGGCTGATAGAATAGCAGAACGATAACAAATAAAGAAAAACAAATAGAAAACCTTGATAATGCAGTGAAAATTTGATTGGCATTAAAGTAGGGAGCTGGTTAAAATGCTGGAGGTGCTGTGGAGTTTGTTGATGCTTTCTGTTACTGTTGCAAAATGCTTGCTCAGAAGAAATGATAAAATTTTTAGGTTTCTCCATTATTAAAGTACCCTGACATGGCAATTTGTTGTGAATTACAGTTATATAAAATTGATGCCTTTTACTACTTTGTTTACCACTGATGTTAGAGGAAAATAGCAAATATTTCCAGGTTTACACACTAAACTAAGAAAGAGGAACACAGCCTGAAAAAACACTTTTAAAATATAAACATCTGAGCATTGTTCCTGTTATCAAGTATGCATGCTGATGAAAGTTGATGCATTTTCGTTTTAAAGTATAGCAATCTTTGTCCAAACATAACATTTTAAATTTAATCCCACCCATGCTAACAGGCCCCCACCCATACATTTTCCTCTTCTTATTTGAAATTGAATGGCAGAGGAAACAGGAAAATAAAATATATAAAAAATGTCCCATTCGTCCTTCTCTGCAGACATGCTTTCAGTTCCTTCAGGGGCTTCAGACATGTTCCCAGGCTATATAAGATACAAAATCCGTCCAGCAAATTCAGTGTCTAACCTGAAGCCTCCTTTCTGCTGTGTGCTTCTCTAAAGGAAGACACTGCAGGAGGCATCATAATGGGATGCATTCCTGATGTCAACTGCCAGCTTTTAGAGCAAAGACGTCTCCATGTCATCTGCACGTAGGCTCCCCTCCTGCAGAAGTTAACAGCATAACAGCTGCAAGTGGACAACACCTGTAATCGGTTGGTTTAACCTTTGGTAGTCAAGGTTGATTGTTTTGTTTTCTTCCTAAAGAAGTGCAGAGTGAGAGGGGCATGACGAGTCACGACAAACAGTAACTGACAGATCCAGTTTCCACTTCGTATAATCTCATCACGCAACTGTAGTGGGGATTAAAAATTAAGATGGAAAGTTTTCTTAACTTATCAGTTACGTAGATATCAGGAATCAGACTACAGTGTCAAACTTTGATGATTTTGTGTGAAAAGGCATGAAATTCAAGTGATACCAATTCAGCTCATGTACTGTTTCCCTCTGTGTTGATTATGTGGTTGCTATGGTCACACAGCAAGTCCTCGTGGCATCCTGAGTTGAACCATTCTGAACTTTGAGTATGCATGTTCCCTCCCTCTCACTTTAGTTTCCTCCTCTCTACTCTTGCTGTGCCTACACTTACATAATGGTTTTGGTAACTGCTCATTTTCAGAGAGAATCTTGTTTGTTTATTGTTGATCACTTTGGGACGCTTTATGAGATCCTGCCAGCCTAGTTAAAAACCTTCAGATCAAAGCCTGTCCTCACTCTGATGCTCTGAAAACCTGTGCAGAAAGCGTTCAAACTTTACACACCATGTATTTGAACAGATCAAGCAGTCTCGTGAAATATTCTTATCAAGGAAATAACTGAGTAATAATATTCAAAACTGTAGAAACAAACTTTGAGGTAGTCGTGGCAAAGTATCAGCTAACTGTATGTCAGGGACAACAGATGAAATTTAGCCCTTGGGCTAAATCTGTTATAGAAGTTTTCCTTTGTTTTTAATATGCTCTGTCCCTGTCAAATAAACAAGTCAATAAAAAGTATCTCTTTCTCTTTATTTATTTATTTTGCTCATAGTCTAACTTTTTTGCCATCAAGAATGAGGTCCTTTATTGCTGCCACAGTAAATGTCCACCTGTGTTCATCAACGTGTTGCTAACTCTATCCATCTGCTATTTGATGCTGAGCAGGTGGTGTAAAGTGTATTTTTAGGTATTTTTTCTCACTTAAAAAATCTGTCTATAGTTGCTGGAAACGATGCTATGACAACGGTGAGAATGAAAAAAACAAAACAGAAAAGTTTTGAGCCACATCACCAACAATAAGCTATGTGACTCTTATAAAGAGGAATAGATTTGGGTGACTTGATAAATTTCTTTATCAGTGTGTCAGCAGATATCCCACATTGGATTGTCATTGGATGTTATCAGACAACAAATTATAGATGCATTAACTACTTGAGTAACACACTTTTTTTCATCATTTTTTTTTCCTTTCTCCTGATAAACATCTTCAGATTCTGTAAAACAGCTCCACAATATGTCAGGCCAATCTAAACAACCATGGTGTCTATGCAAGAGACACTTGGGGAAATTCTGAAATACCGACAGTCCTCTTAAAGACTCCATTAGAATCTTTATTTCTGCCTAATCAAATATGATGTTGAACCTGTTATAGAAATTGTTGGCTGCAGCCCTGACCATTGTGTTGCAACAGAAATGGAGCGCAACAAATGATAAAACAATTTTAGAAACTTTCATGCCAGACAGCTGCTTCCATCAGAATATGCAACCTTAGAAACCTTAATAAATGGCACTGCTTGTGTTTCTTTTACAAATACACTGAAACACAGTATGGGGCTTTAAGGAGGTTAAAAAACAACCTTTTTTTACTGACACTTTTATAGTATGTCTCTTTTCATCTTATTTAGCTTCATTCACTTAATTCTGTAAAATCACCCTTTTTATCTATTTTTGACCATTAATAGACATATTTGACAGACTCTGCAACCCTGAATGTATCTTATTGTGTCCCCATTACTCAGTATTATAGACTTCAGCACAATGGTTCTTATATCTTGCCAGGTAAATGCTGGTGCATTGAATACCACACCCAAATACACTGGAGATACATTTTATTCTGTCAATGCAGTTTTATCACACCACCTATCACTCCTCTTATTTCTCCCCTGATATGTCTTATGTTTGATACTTGATATGGACCCTTCTCACTCCCGTTTGGCACAGGCAAAGACCCACCCACTGCCTTGTTTGTGCAGCAACCATCTATTCCCCATTTTTTCCTCTTTGCCTAGCTTGAGATCTCAGATTTGTCCTGCTGCTCATAAGCCTCAGCTCCAGTCTCACTGCTTTACTTTTCTAACCCTTGCTCTTGGCTTGGCCTTTGCCCCTTTCACCAGCATCATCTCTGGCTTCAGACCAGAAGCATCCCGCTCCCGTCTGTCCTTGTGCCTCAGCTCCAAGGCTCGGCTCTGTCTATTTTCAGTCATAAGCATAAAATCCAGTCCAAGTTCGCAAGCAGGTTTTTAGGCTTGGCCCTTGAGTGTTAGTGTGCGTCACTCCCCTCCCCTAAGCACAGGTGGACTTGAAGGGAGCGTTGCCAAATACTTTTGGTTTAAAGGAGGGAGGGGTGTTGGCTGAGGGTGGTGGGTGTAGCAGTTTTTGTTTTGTTGTGTTTCTTAGATAACCGTTTCACGAAACGGTACTTTTTCACTCCCCCAAATCACTGACACACCTTCAGAGCAAATTTCAGTGTCTGTCTTGCCCCGCTCTCACTTTCACAAGTCTGCCAGTACTGAGGCAGTGTTGAGTTTCCTGACAGGGAGTGAGTGTACAAGAGAGGAACTGAAATCAAAACTTCTCTTCTTAAAAGGTCAGTAACATCTTACTGTCTCTATCACTCTTTCCTCCTTTTTTCGTTGTTTTTTTTCTTTCTGTAGCACCAGTATTTCCCATATTCTAAAAAGAAAAGTCATAATGAGAGGCTTATATTTTTTCTCTGTTGTGGAGAAAGATTTTAGAGCATGCAGGATCAACCCACTGAGCACCAGAATCAAACTGAAGAATGGCTGACCTTTTGTAGAATCTGGATCTCTTCAATGATCCCTTTTTAAATTGCAAAAATGGCTTCATGCCTTATGCTTTTTAAAGGAAGATATACAGTAGAAGAAAGAGAAATGCCAAGCAGTGCAATCCAGAAAACTTTCCTCGTGCATATCTTTCAACAGATGTGCGAACAGTGAAAACCTCCCCCTTCACATAACAGAGACACACAGAGGAAGAAGCAAGTGAAAGCATGACAAAGCTGGAGCAGACTGAAAGACAGATATCATTTTTGCCTTATCTTGTTATTTAAGCAGCATCTTGTAAAACTACTTGATTGATTGCACATGACTTCTTACCCTACATCTTTTTCCTTGTCATCTGAATTCTGATATGACGATACGCGTATGTTCTGGACAGACTGAAATTAGCATAGTCCAAGTGTATGATGCAGCTAAAAGATAAAGTAGTAACAAGCTATTTGACACATGGGTCTGTCCTCCAAGAATCTATTTATGCAGTTTGCAGTAGTACACCCACATTTTATCTTAATCTTTAGTTCAGATCGGGTTTTTTGTGCAGCAGATGAGGAGGCAGAGGTGTGAAAGTCAAAAATATTTCACTCTTCCTGTGATTCCCATCAAACAGCATGAATAACTGTTAACTTTTCAGAGGCGATAACTGCATATCATACACACTGATCTATCAGCACAAGGTATGCAGTTCAAACTAGCGACTGAGCAATTTATTAAGTCCTTATGAAATAATCAAAGGCCGCTACATTTGCCTGTTCATATGGCTTTGCTCTAGCTGATGTTCATTTCTTTCCAACAAACATTATTCACATTTATAACCTCATTAGATCTATTCACAAAGCTTGCCAGTCCCCAGTGTAGATCTAAGAACAATCATTTGTGGTCAAATACACTGTCAGTGTGTGAACCACATTTACCAAGGTTTTTGTTTAGGCAAATTCTTTGTGTCTGTTACAAACAAAACATGACAACATGAAAATGACTGAAGACTTTCATATTTTCCACAAAGTCGAGTATAAATTGGCATAAATAGGTATGATGTAATACTTTATTACAAAACTGAATGATAGTATGTTCTATCTGATCGCAACATTTACATGGAAGCATGCATATTGATATATAAAAGACAGGCATCAGTATGAAACCTTATCAGCCTTCATCATTAATTTAAAAAAAGCACAACATAAAGAGCTGGCTTCCTGTTGAAGTGGAGGTTAGATGGGGATAAAAATCAAGTAGACACTACCACACCTACTCTCGTCACACACCCTGACTACAGCGCTCTGTCTGCCCCTTTCTACCTGCAGGATTATCTGAATTGAACCTGATCCCCAGCAAGTCTTTTGTTACAGGGCCTCTCTTGCATTGGTGTGTTTGGCAAACATTACCTGAGGCACATTTCATTCATGTTTGTACAACCATACCTATAGTATTCTGTACAGTTTATGATAAGCCAATATTGGAATCGCTTTATAAAGGAGGTGACTGAGAGCGTGTTTAATTGTGAGTGTCTAACAGCACTCGACTCAGAGGCTTTAAGTGTTGTGGAAGTATGTGTTAAATGAATGAGGACGTGGCTTCATAATTGCAAAATTATGCAATGTGTTCATTATGAGATTAGCAAAGTGAATGAGTCCACACGCCTTCTTCCCACCTGACAGTGAGTGGGCATATCCAAGTAACAGCATTTACACTGGGATACACAATCTGATCTTAACCATCGTGACAGCTGTCTAAAACCAGGCTGAGAACAAATCAAATCTGTGCCAAAAAAGTCTCACCCAATCAGAGGGGGTGTTGACCCCTTTAAAATCCTACGTGTGTTCAGGTTAAAGCTCGTGTGTATGTGTTTTCATGTCTTTTGTGTGCGTGTCCGCCCTCCTCCGTAGGATCGAGGTCCAGGTTTTGTTGTGTGGAGTTGGGCTGGGTGAGTAAGCCGCCCCTGATGAATAGAGGATGGGAGGAGGCTTGAAGAGGCTGCCGTGGGTGGGAGGCCCGAGCCCTGCCAAAAAAGCTCCTTCTGTGGGATTTGTGTACTTTTGCGTTCCTCACGAAACAGTGCCTGGCTCTAACGACAAAGCAGCCAGGGAGGCGGGCACTTGCACTCGAAGAGGTCGGCGCCTGCTCCCTCTCTGATTTTTAAACTATATACTTTCTCTCCATTTATAATTTCCACCATGCTTTTCCATCTCTGCCCCCGCTGCTCCTCTTCATCACTTTTCAGAGAGTTTTTATTTTCAATCATATATATATATATATATATATATATATATATGTATGTGTGTGTGTGTGTGTGTGTGTGTGTTGGTGTGTGTGTGTGCGCGCATACATCAATTCAAATCCTGTGACATGATTGACTTTTCCATCATACAGCTTTTGGTCTAGATTAATATTAACAATATATCCATGGGAAAACGTCTTTTAGTGGGTTTTGTATTTCCTAATGTGGTCCAAATCATCATAAAAATACTTTTGTCAACATCAGAAATGTCATTGACAGTTGCGATTCATAATGTGGTCATGCAGTGAACCGCTTTACATTCAAATTGTGGGTGTTTCCTGAATGTTACCTAGAAAATACAAAATAGGCCTCTGTAACCACTAGCAACCCACTTAGCTTTATCCTAAAGACAAGTACAAAGAAACATGACTCTCAGCTTGGCAGTCAGGCAAAATGATCACCCTGTAAATTAACAAAAAAAAAGGAAGAAAGCTCTGCTGCAAAGGCGTTGCAGGAACCATATAGAGTTGAGTGTCATTCAGCATCAGGGAGTTTGATGAAGGAAACAAGAAAGGGAGAAAAAAAAACATGATTTCATAATGTGTAAAAGAAAGATCTGGGTTGAATAAGTGGGTCCACCCACCTGTGTGTGAGAGGCAGTGAGAGAGAAAGCAGGGCTGGATGGCAGTTTTAAGAGACATGAGTGTGTGGGTTAGGCTAGCTGGCCTGCTTATGCTATCTAATCACTGGGAGAGAAAGGAGAGCACCGTGCCTTGATCCACCCACCTACCCCAGACAAACAGCAGTTAGCCTGCAAAGTACTATATGCGGTCGCCTGCAGCTCTAGGTTGTACATGTGGGAACGGAGATAAAATGTGACAGAGTATGCAGGTAACAGACATAAAGCACAATTATGTCTCGTTCTGTGTCGGGGAGAAAGACAGATGTGTCAATCTGGAAGCCAACATGGGTCCTGATTGCATATGAGGAGTGTATGAGTGTCAGCCATGCTTGTGCCATCACTGGTGTCTCACTTCTGAATTAATCCAGGAAGTTTCTGGTAAAAAATCAAACTAATGAGAGTTCATTGGCTGCTTTTGAATCAAATTAGCCAAATTTGTTTTAACCTCAGGCTAACTGTTGAAAGAAAGTCACATATTAAATTATAAAACATGCATAAACATCAAAACTATCATGGGTATTAAAGTTTGTTTTATTTTAGAATATTATTAGCCTTATTAATTACGCTACAGCTCCTCTGTTGTCATCTGGGTCAAAAACAGATTAGTTACCTGTGTGATATACCTGAGTGGGTGGGATGAATTTGGCTTTGCATCCTAAAATAGCTGACCTACGCATTACAGTTGTGTATTTGTGTGCATGTGGTAGAACTCGGTCCGCCACTTCATGCATGCGTGTGTGTGTCATGACAGGCATCTGTCTCCCCTGCCCTGCAGCCTGACTGGTTTTAATTAGGAGGTGCCAGAGTGCCCGAGGGCTCTCCTGCTGACACACACACGTACACAAGCATACACACACATGCACACACTACCTGAGGGCAGACAGAGGCTGTCCCACCAAGGCTGGCCTCCTTCTCGTTATCACCATAAGGAGTTGTCCTCATTCACCTAACGACCCTCACAACACATACCCTCACAAATACTGACACCAAGCCAATCAAATGAACACAACACTGAAATGCAGTGTGAAGCTCTTGCTAGTGGTGGTGAGGAGTTTTTGACTCCTCCAATATTTTGTTTGGAGTTTCAAGACTAGATTAGAATATATTTTCATATTTGGGCAAAAGCAGAAAAATAAAAAAGAGTGTCTTCAAACTTTATTAAAAGTCTTTTTTTTTCCTTTAAGAAAGTTGGATTCAATGAACTACAGCCACCTGTATGACTGGATAACTGTGTCTGTTTCGGTACTCACAGTTCTCGACATGCAGCTTGTGTACTTTACCTCCCTTCTGGCAAAGCTTCCAAAACTGATTAGGGAGTTTGGAAAGAAGACAGAACAGGAGAAAGTTAAAGCACAAACAGACAGGTCAGCAGAAAGGAAACGCCCAGGCCTCACTCATCCAAATGGCATGCTCCTAGGTGAGTTCTAATGATCTCAATGCAGCGCCAGGTGGGTGTGTATCTCTGTGACTGAGCGAGGCAGGGTGTATAGTAGGTTAGTACACCTCCCATTGTGTTTAGACAACGTTTTATCTGAGAATGAGTCTCTGTCCTTGGACTTTTGGAGGCAAGGGGTGCTGATGTGATGCCCTATCTCTTGACTGTGGAGGGGGTGGTGCCTCCCTTTCCTGCTTCTCTCCCAAACCAGGCCACACCTGGTCTCAGAAACATCAGGGTAAAGGGCACAAGCTGGGCTGATTTTGTTGCCTTGACTCTGCAGTCATTAAGCTTGGAAAAGTCTGCTAAGAACTTCCTTAAACTCTTTATGCACAGGGTGATACTCTAGCAAACGACAGTTAGCAGTTTAAACTACTTTGTAAATGCATTATTTGTTTGTTCCCTAAGCAATGGCACAGAAGGAATTTTCTGCTCTGATCCCACAATTGGCTTGATTTTTTAAGCAGACAGATCACGACCGCCAGACAATCCATCTTCCCAGATATAGACAGTTAAATAGACGGTTCATCTAATCATCTTTAAAATACTTGCACTAAAGTGCCTGCACCTTTACAAAGAGTTTCCAAGAAGACTCCCCTATATAGTTTTTCTTCCACATCTTGTTGAGTAAGATGTAAAACATAATGAAAAATTATCTTCAGTTTGTTGGATTGGATTAAAAAGTTTACTTCCCATCATATTGATGTTGCGCCCATCTAACAGTATAAAGTTCAGCTCTCTTTTTTTCTACAAAGATGCCTGCTGAAAAGAAAACCCAACCAACAAACAACATCTACAGGTATAAGTGATGGAGCCGTGTGAGCTTCTGTTGAAGGAACTGCTAAAGCTGGCTTTGCCAGAAGTTAGTCATTCAGAAAATAAGGAGGGGAGTCTGCAGACAGGTCAACAGTTCATGGAAAAGGTCAAGCTGAGAGTGAATTTTATGGCATTTCATTATTAAAGCTTGAATTTTAACTTCTAACAAAAGTTTAAACAAATGTTTTCTTTCCAGTAAAAAGTGAAGACTTTACTCAAAAGTAATGACGACTGATATCTTCTTTTGCTTACAACTGCTGCGTAGTGAGAGGGGTTTAATCTCTCAAAAATAAAGCAACAGTTTAAGTGTTATTTGCACATATTGCAGCTTATTATATATTCCTTAAGCAGTTACTTCTTGGGAATCACAATTAAATCTGTGGATATGATGAATTAGTAGCAAAGATCATTTTGTTATGATGCAATTTACTGCTGGGAAACTTTGGAATAAGGCACCAACCTAAAAATTGGTGCAGACAATGTGCAAACTCACTCGGATCGCATGTGGCATCCCACAGCAGAACAATCTGTGCCACGCTGCAGAAACTGTTCACAAACTGCTTAAAGAATAAAGTGTCAAATCTACCTCTAAACTCCCCAAGATTCCAGTGTGATCAAGCTTGTCTAAAATGCACCAGAACAAACCCAATCCATGGAGGCCCCACCTCCCAACCAACAGGACCCCAAAGGATCACAGTGCCAAAAACCACAGGACACACCCAGAGATGCCAAGTTCATTACTCTTTGGGTTCAAACAGTTGTGGTGGTGCAAGGAGCCTCTACATGATATCAAGCAGGTGATTTAATGATCTGGCTCATTGAACACTTTTTTTTTTTTTTTTATCAAGTAAGCAGTCACTAATCCCATGATGCTGTGTGCACGTTCCTTATGAGACGATATTAAATCAAACTTATTTTTTTATATAATAAACTCTCCACTTAAACAGTTTGGTGGAAAGCAGGAAGACTGTAGTGTCAAAAAGAAGAGAAAGATAAATATGATTGAGTTTAAAGAGTTGGAATTGCATGTATATTACACAGCAATAGAGTAATAATGAGAATAGATGTTTTTTATGTCTGAAAATCCCTTTATTCAACTCTTTAACTGATAGATGAATATTGGTGCTTGATGATTTTTGGCTGATGAGTTATTTCCAGATAAACTAAAAGAGCCACTTTTTGTCAAATTCAGATTCAAATGTTTTTATTGCTGTTGAAAATGTGCTTTCTATGTTTATTGTACAGTACAGTAAGCCAAGCTGAGACCAGCCTCAAAGTTTTCATAACTTTATGTAATGCTGCTTCACACCCTGTCCCTCCTCCAAAGTGCCAATCTGGTGCTGTGGTACGTGTATCTTGCTGGGAGCAGCAGGTGGCAGTAAACAGGTACGCTGAGAGGCCTGTCAGGCAGACAGTGAGACAAAACAGATGACTCTTACTCAGCTTCTTGAATCCTCATGTCTTGTGACTGTGAGCACACATACTGACTGGCAAGACTCGCTGCTCCTTAATGTCGACATGCCCCACACTTGACAAGGACAGTTGAAAGGCGTTCAGCATTTACACTGACCATTATAGCACAGATATACATAACAATGAGACCCAGGTTCATATCATCCGTGAGAATTTTAAGCATGATCGCAATAGAAATCTGCCAATTACCCCACAAACTGAGCAGCGCTGCAAAGCAGTGTATTTGTGAAAGTGTATGTCAGCACCATTATATGACAGGTTTCCATCGGCCGCGGCCAGGACAAAGCCATCCTCACAGGTACCACTTAGGGTGTTTCTATGGTGGCTGCAACGTGTTTAGAACAGATAGCTGATCTTATAGGATAGCAAACGTTGTTTTTCTGGCCGTCTGGCTGGCCTGTCAGTAGTTAGTGGTTTACCCCATTTATATATACTAGATGCCAATGTGAGCTGGCCTCAACTCTCACCCTGTACAAAACAGTGTAAACCACCATGGGCCAGGGCTGCGGTTTGCTTTAGTCCATGTTTTCCTCAGGGGGAAGTGGGCATAGCAGTCTGATGTACACTCTGATTTCTACTTATATGTGGAGGTTTATTCATCTGAATCACACTGTTTTCACTGGATGGTTGTTGGTTGTGATACGCGGATGCTATGACAATTCAATAACCACAAGGAAAACAAAAGCTCACTATTTTACCTTTATGAGTGTTTGAAAGTTTTGTTTGCTGACAAAATAGATATCCTCTTAATCAACATATATGATTCAAATGAATCAAAATAAAGTATCACAAAGGGAAGGGTTTCATGATTTCATACAGGAGAGCCCAATAGCTGTTTCAGATTTTTTAAATGTGCTATGTCATAACATTTGGCTTGCTGTGAAACATAAGAAATACCCATTTGTTTTTTGTTTTTTTTACCCTCCCTAAATTTCTTACTATCAGAAACAGGAAGTACAGTTAGTCATCCTTTAAGTTTTGCTGCCATAAAAAAGGTTTCTTGATGCTGAATTTATCCTAAAACTCCATTCAATCAGTTTCTATTTTTTGCTGAGGTCTATACAGAATGTAGACTATTTCTACACCTTTCTACATGAACTTCCTCCTCCTCCTCTCTACTGATTAGGGTGGTGGTGTGCTCACCAAACGTTGCCCCGCTTGTGTGCTTTCTGACTCAAAACAGAAATCTAATGTTCTGCTCTTCTCAAACTACTTCTTGAAACTGTGGTTTAAAAAAACGGTTTAACAAAGAGGAAAACATGTTTCTGCTGTTGCTTGTGGTACTTTTCAGCATTTGTGGTTCAATTGTGTCTCGGCTTTTAAGTAATATTTCCTTTCGAATTAACACCGTCTACAGAATCAGTCAGTTTTATGGTGGTCTTAATGTAGAGCGCCACATGCTGTAGTGGGTTGATTTATTATGATGTTTTTTCAGTAGATAGTCTGTCGTGACTATTTATTGAGCCCAATGTGTAGCTCAGCTCACCACCTGTTTCTGAATGTGCAGTTCTTCGAAACATGCCTAGGGTTTTCAGTTACTTGTTAAATGTTATTTTAACAAGTAAACAATGAAAACATGTGGGTGAAGGTTTCTTTTAAAAGGAAAGAGTGAACAGCAGGATGCCATTTAAAGCAGGTGTAAAACTTAAAGCGACTGGTTTTTAGGTTGGAGTTGTGTTTGTGTGTATGCACGCCGTTACGTCTGAGCTCCAGACTAACCAACAGAGGTGCATAAAAAAATGTTTTCAAACTTTTCTCTCTCTCTCTTTCTCCTTTCCTTTTTTACCCTCCCTCAGTCTCCCCAAACAACCCCTTCGAGTTTCTTTGCCCCGGTCCCTTTACACCAAAATCCACTCTAACACAACTAAAAATTCATTTTGTCTGACCTCAATCAGAGGGTGTCTGCGCCATGGGCTTATTACACACTGCGCTTAAACTTGTGTTGTGGAGGAGGATGGGGTATTATTATCTTCCAGCTACCCACCCTGCTATAAAAACTAGTGGTGCGACATCTCCTCAGCGCAGTGCTGCTGCCCTCCCTCCCTTCCTCTCACTCCCTCGCTCTCGTCCTACATGAGCCACACACAACCGTGAGCCTGGCTCTAAACTCCACAGCAGCCACTCTGCTACAGACAAACCCAAGACTCACGCTGCTCTCCTCTGTTGTGCTGCTTTGCTTCTCTCCATTGGATATTCCTCCCTGGGTGTTTTTTTTTTCTTCTTCTCCTTCTTCTTTTTAAATTTTTGTGAATGGGCATCTGTGCCCACAGTGCGAGGAGCTTGTGAATGGACTGACTGGCTGACTGACTGACAGACAGGCAAAGAGAGCGGCAGCTGTGTTTCAATTAATGAGAGCGATGCTGAGAGGTCAAGTGAGGAGCAGCAGAGCCTCTTAGTAGTCTGGAGATACAAAGACACGTGAGAGGAATTGAGAAGCTGAAGGAAGGTAGGTGATGGCTGCTGAAAGCTGTGGAATGCTGAGGAACGTATCAAGACGTGTAAATTTATGTGGATGCCAGACTTCGGGAGCACACACATGGGTGTGTGTCTGTGTATGTATGTCTGTAATAATTTGTCAAAGTGTTACAGAGAGTGTATGTGTGTGAACAAGCTCACACTTGTGCGTTATGTTACTGGGCGCACATGTGGCTTAATTACTGTTTTATATGAGTGCTGCAGCCCTCTGCTTTAAAACCCTTACAAGGTGCAAACAGGTCAATAAAAACACTTAACAAATCACATCATTTGTAGTGTAAATATTGAGCTGTAAAATTCTGGAAGAAGCATGAGCATTTTTAGCATCACGACTCACTTTGGGTATGCCAACATAGTAGTTTCAGTGAACCTAAGTGTGTGTTTTGTCCCCTGGAGTAATTACACACGTCAATTTCCAAATTCATACAACATTCTGCGTTAAATCCAAAACAAATACTCTGGTAATTCATGAAGTTAAAGGAGGATGTTTGTGAGTGTGGACAAAACAGGGGGAAAAAAATACATGTTATGGATTTGAAGCTGAGCTGTAAATTATTGTTTACAACTTGTCGTTTTAATAGCGTCCTTACGTCAAGTTACAAACTGCAACGATCGGTATTACTATGAAAACTGTTTATCAGTTGTTTTCATTCAACTTTTGTTTGTAGTTACTGAAATTTTGCTCAGAAAGCTGCACACAAAAATGCAAAACAGAGTGGGCTACACTACAAAAGCATAAGTACCGTAATTACACACCTACTCAACACACTCACAAACTGTGACAAGAAATCTACAATAACAGAGATCACTGTTATAACAATGACATGTTTGCTTAACCACCTATTGTAACTCTGATATCACATTAGCTCCAGTCTGTTTTTAACCTGAGTCTGCCAGTGTGTAATGAAGGCATTAAACTAAAGTGTTTTTTGTTTTTTTTGTTTTAGTTTAACGGTTATAGGTTTACAGATTTTGATTATTTTTAAGTCTCCCATCTTGAAATAGATAAAGACAAAATACATATAAAGATAAACAATCATAATAATGATAAAAGTGTGATAGCACTCCTACTTTTTTCCCTCAATCTTTTTCTGTCATCCTTTTACAAGCGTCTGATTATATTTAATCGCATTAAAAAAAGTGATTTGAAATAAAAAAAATAACCTGACTCTCACTTTATTGTGAATACTATAAAAACCTTTAAAAAAAAAAAAACCCAAAAAAAGTTAACTTTTGTTTACATTTTGGATGACAGAGATAACGATGTGTAGCTGTGAGCCCCCCTGAAGGCTACAGAGGTGACACTTAGTGCCAACGGGTGCTTTGAGCAGCCGAGGATATTAAACGGTAATTGGACAACTTCAAGTGTTTGACCACAATGATCACAATATTCAGCTTATTTAAATCTTGGGCAGTAAAAAAAACAATTTCTTTCAGAAATGTAAATTAGCAACAAAAACGTTCCAAGCAATCCTCAACTTTTACAAAAACTTGCAGTTAAATGTTTGAATTAAACCCTGACATGTCTTCATTAGAGAAGAACTGCCATCACACACCTTCCTCAGCTGCTGTAATTGACAGCACTTAAGATAAAAAGGAAAAAAAATTCTCCCAAAGTAGCTGAAAACATCCAAACAGCTGACAGTTAAAACTCAAGAGTGAGAAAATGTTTCCTCAAGTAACAGGTGCACTGTTTTTGGCTGATAATGGACTGGCTTACAGAGTGGGTCAAATGAATTTCCTTTCCTAATAAGATGGTGAATTTTAACTGTCAATATTTAAGTCATTGGCTGTACAATTGTCCGTCTGTGACAGTTGTTTAGCAGGCGTTTGCTCTGGGCAGCTGGTGACAGGGGTAAAATTCTGGCTGCTGATGATTTAGCATGTGGGTCAGGTGTGTGCACTGTCCTGACAGGGATAAACTCAGCTTACAGGCCAAATGAGTGTCTGCTATGACAAGGGTAGAGATGGACATTAGGTGCTGATTTGTGGCTAGAGCGGTCAGGGTTGGGGACAAGTTAGCCTCTCTACACTGGGCATAATGATGATACAACTGCTACACGGGCAGAGAGAGGAAGAGGAGGAGGCAAGGAGGAGGAAGAGGAGAATGATTAGAAGAAGGATGTGGTGGTCAGTGCCCGGAAAGCAGATGAAGTTCTTGGAGAAAGACGACACTGAATGGAGGTGACACATAATTTGAGGTGGGAGTACTGAGTTGAAAGTGTTAGTGACTAAGTGAGGCATAAGGGGAGACGTGGCTGGTACAGGAGGGCGGAATAGACGCAGACAGAAAGGCCTTTATTAGAGGTTACTTTAAAAATTTGTTGCTTCTGAGCTACGAAACCGAAACTGATGTTAAGCAGCGATGCACATGTCAAAGAGAGAAGAGCTGCAGTTGCAATGAAATCTGACATTTATTCTTTATTATATTAATTTTAACACTGAACGACTTGTGAAACTTTGTTATTAGCTGACCACTGAGTCTTTTTTTAAAATCCCTGACAATTCTAACTTAGCTTAGAGATGATGGATGATGAGTCATATTACTTAAATAGTAATTATCAGTGCCCTTTCTTGAGGATTCCCCACCCTGGTTGCTCAGATGGGTGGGTGGGGTGTTTGTGTATGTATAAAGGGTTAAGACTGTTAAGCTGATGAAATGCCGCTCCAGGACCTTGTGGTGGGAAAGCTGTGCCCTCCTCCCCTCCCTGTCTATGTGGCACATCCTCCTTAGATCCTCTCCACACTGTAATTAGGGGCCGGCCACTAAAAGCTAGCGCTAGCTAGTGGCAGGCAAACAGTGGGAACGGAGGGGCGTGGCGCTCACTGGGGCACCAGGCGAGCAAACAGCAACAGCAGCACGTGTCCCATAGTTCCAGGGGTGGGTGGGATGGATCGAGAGCAAACGAATGACAGTGGGTTCGCCAAGCCCTCCCAGTCAGACTCTTTTTCTCTCTCCCTCTTATCCACTCGGTGTTGTTCCAAGCTCTGCACTATTGTTTGCCTTGGCAGGCTGTTACAGGGAGGGGCCCCTCTGCTGGTGTTTGTGCAACCTGTTAGGGAACTTTTAGGGCCATCCGATCTCTCACTTGCTCTCTGACTGAGAAAAAGCTCACCTTTTACTTTAACCCTCTATAATTTGGGAAAGTTTAAATCAAAATGTGTTATTTAAGTTATAGCAGTGTTTATACTAAAATGTATGATTTATATGGAATATTTTTTTCTTTCTTTGTTGCTTGTTGACATGTTCAGTTTTTCTGGTCACTGTTAAGTTCTGTGTCCCTCTTTTTTTTATTGTTTACTCAGTGAGGTGATGCACCGCTCTGTGGCCCTACCACTACCCACTCCATAGACATTTTAATTATGTCCACACTGTATCAATGACACGAACACAGCTTCAGTTACCTAGCAACAACATTAACTAGAATAAACTACATGTAAGATTGGTATCCAAGTTGTATACCTGCAGACGAACTCCGGGATTTTTCTCATTTTAAGATTTACTTTAACTTCTGTATTGTGATCCTAAGCAGCACAGACAAGAAAGGAACACACTCTGCTGCGTGTGAGTGCGTGTTAGTCTATGTGGCTTTAGCACCGGCCCATTTAGAGCCAGTCAACAATGCAGCTGTGGTGTGCGGGGCCGCTTCAAAGTATTTATCTACACATGCCTCCTGTGACCACCAAGTGTGGATGGCTAAATTTAAGCTCTATTCATAGATGTGAATGAATGAGCACCCTGCCAGTGGAAGTTTTATCGCTCGAACTGTAAACAACAGTGCAGTGAATCAACAGGTAGGAACTGAGGCAGCTCTGGAATGGAAATGTTTGGGGAAAAAATACTAGATGAAGTTTGTGTGTGCATCTATCAGGCTGGTAAAGTGCTGTCAGTCAAAGGAGTGAAGCTAGACTGCAAGTAAGCATTTTGACAGGATACAGTATCTAGAGTACAATCTGACCTCTTTTGTCGTTCTTTGCTCTTCTCACCACATCGCAATCACACATTGCATTGTTCAGATGACGGTATCAGTTTGCGCCGTGCTCATATCTGGTAGAGACAGACAAGAGGGATAGACATTATCACACCTACGTGGGTGTAAAAACTGAATAAACAATTTTAAAAAACTAGTTTAATGGCCAATCAAGATGATGGGTTTCCCTAACTCACACAGTTAGAACATAACAAATGGTAATAACACGTTCAAGAATAAATATTACTCAATGTGATGTTCGCTGAAAATGAGACATGCTGTATTTACCACTTGTTGCCTGTGCAGCATAGATGGTATGCAAACAAGCATGGCTACAGTATCTGTGTCATTCACTTTTTGGGTAAAAAAAAGTCCTTTAAAAATCCTTTTTTGATGACCGCTTGTCATTAATGACGCTTCGTTTCAAATTGAAATGCAAGTGTTTCAAAACTATGGACCATTTGTCCCACATTCAGCATATCCTGTCTCTCATCATCCTCTTAGGAGTAACCTTCAGCTCCTAAATCAAATGTTTTTTTCATCACACTCAAATAAAGTGTATGAAAAAGGGTCTAAGGGGCAAAGAAGAGAGTTATTATTTACCACTTTTAGTCATAGTGACAGGTAATGTGATCAACAGGAAATCAAACAGTTGTGATTTGTTTTGTTTTCATGTTCCAGAGTGAGATCAAATGTCAGCCTGATGTGACACATCTCATCAGTTTAGTCTCCAAGAGGTTTAACAGATTTACCTTAAAACCATGCAACAGGAACACAATTAAAACATTTTACAATAAATCTTAGATGATAATAATCATAATTATAGATGTTACACCAAACTGAGTCAAAGAAAATGCTTAAAGACATGACTTAAAGTCACAATCAGCACCTTTAAGAATGAGCAACTAACATGAGTTATTCAGTGATCTTTTACTTAAGCATTATTAAACTGTTTGCTTTTATTGTCTTCTATCTCCAAAACCAACACACACACAGAGAGAAGAGAATGGTTCACCACAGGGAGGAAGACCTGATTGGGATCCCCTTCCCAAATCACAGCAGCGACGTCCTCTGCAGCCTCAATGAGCAGCGGCGTGATGGCCTCCTCTGCGACGTCATCCTCATCGTCCGTGACCAGGAATACCGCACCCACCGCTCTGTTCTGGCCGCCTGCAGTCAGTACTTCAAGAAGCTCTTCACAGTTGCCACCACCGATGGCGGGGACCCCCATCACACAGCGGCTGTGTACGAAATTGACTTTGTAGGTCCAGAGTCTCTCACGGCCATCCTGGAGTTTGCCTACACTTCGACTCTAACTGTGACGGCGTCCAATGTTAAAGAGATCCTCAACGCGGCTCAGATGCTCGAGATCCCCTGCATCATCAACGTTTGCCTGGAGATCATGGATAGTGGTGGCGGAGGTGGCGGCGGAGGGGGGAAAGAGGAAGAAGGAGAGGAGGAGGAGGAGGAGGAGGAAGAAGATGAGGAGGAGGAAGAAGAGGAGGAGGATGAAGAGGAGGATATGGGGTCGAGGAAGGATGAGCAGGAGGAGGAGGACAATGTTAGTGAGAGGTCACTGCAGTCGTTGGAGAGCAGGGGTAAGCAGACGCCTATCGGAACGGAGGATTCGCCCCCTCCGAGCACCTCCACGTACCACCGAGAATTTGATCAGCACAGGGAGCCGTCCCAGTCCCAGTCTCCAGACACCATGACAAGCAAACAGGTAGTTTATTGCATATCTGTTACTTTTATCCTTAATTTTATGATTTCACATGAAAGACTTACACGTACAACAACTGATAATGTGTTTTGTGTGGCAGGAGAGTGTGGAGAGTCGAGCTCTGAAGGATTTCTCCATTGAGTCTCTCCTACAAGAAGGCCTGTATCCCCGTATGCCAACACTGGACAGGAGGGCCAACTTCTCTCCTCTATTCCCCGGCTTCTACCCCTCTATGTGGGCTGCTGATTTCCCAGCCTTCCCCCAGCAGCTCCTGAACCCTACACATCCTCACACAAGAGCCTCGCCACAAGCAAGGCTTCCTCACACCTTCTCTGCCTCTGCACCTCATGAGCCCTCCAGGCCCCTCGATTTAGCTGTGAAAAGAGAGATCATAAAGGAAGAGATGAAAGAGGAAGTCCCGCCCAGTCTGCTCCAAGGCGACTTCCTCAAAGAGTTTGTCAGCTCAGGCTTGGGCAGAACCATGAGCGCTGGGTCAGGAGCATCAGAAGCTCACTCACTTGGTCCCATTAAAGATGAAGCAGACTTCCGGTCATATCTGAGCTTCCTGAGCTCAGCGTCCCACCTAGGTTCGCTATTCCCTCCATGGCAGCTTGAGGAGGAGAGGAAGATGAAGCCCAAAGCGTCACAGCAGTGTCCGATCTGCAACAAAGTAATCCAAGGAGCCGGAAAACTTCCCAGACACATGAGGACACATACAGGAGAGAAACCTTACATGTGCACAATCTGTGAAGTGCGATTTACAAGGTACGTGAACAATAAAACAGACAGAAATTGGGTTAAGAGCTTCATCTGTGCATTTAGCCAACAAAGCATCAGATTATGTAAAACAACAGGGTTAACGGAAAAGAACCCCATGCTCTTTTGACTGAGGTTAATCTATTCTCACTTCATCTGAATATCAAAGTGTTGAAAGTGGAAACCCCCCTCCACTGGTTTCTTTGCTTTAGTGGTATCTTAGCTACATCCTCTGCTATACTTTCCACCTTTATTTTAGAGCAAAATTTCAATAAACAGAAAATCTTTACTGGTCTGGAAATCAGTCATTTCTTTGTGTCGGTAGATAATAGAGCAAAATTTTAATTCTAGTTTTTGGATCTACTTCACATTTTATGTAAACATGTTTTGTTCTTTTCTCAGGCAAGACAAGCTTAAGATTCACATGAGGAAGCACACAGGCGAGCGCCCCTACATTTGTCTTCACTGCAACTCCAAGTTTGTCCACAACTATGACCTGAAGAACCACCTGCGCATCCACACGGGCGTCCGTCCTTACCAGTGTGAGCACTGTTACAAAAGTTTCACACGGTCCGACCACCTACATCGACACATCAAGAGGCAGAGCTGCCGCATCTCCCGCCCCAGGCGAGGACGAAAGCCATCTGCTTGGCGGTCCACACCTGCCAACAGCTTCCTGTGCCCTCCTACTCTTGCAGCCAACCGGCTAGAGGAGAATGGGTTAAGTCCTGCATACCAGGGGGTCAAAAGTCAGGGACTTGGGGAGTTGCTCGGACTCGGCAGCAGAGGTCTAGGATTTAAGAGTCCAGACGGTTCCGGCAGGGAGAGCAGGGAGGAACGGCAAGCAGAGGGGAAACATATCAGAGGGGGGGATAAGGCAGGAGCAGGGAGGCAGAGGGGAGTGTTTGCCTTCGCCTTAGCTGGAGAAGAAGTGCTTACCCACTCCCCGTTTTATGCTGCAACCCCTGACCCTTGGACCATGAGACTTGAGCGTGCTCCACCCATCCCTGAGCCAGCCAAATGAACTGTGGTCTGTAGAAAAAGAAAAAGAAGCAAGAAGACAAGAAAATCTCTTTAATCTTTGTCTGTTCTGCTCCAGGAAACTAAAGCACCTTTTTAAAAAGTGAAAGAGTGACATTAATGAACCTTGTGAAGCCTGCTGATGTGGCAGTGGTTAACACTTTTTTTTTCCAACTCGTAGTCAATCATATAATGAAATAAGTTCAGCCCCTTTGAAAGTTTACAGATACTTTCATTGCATCTGAATAGAAGGTAACTAATTTGGCAATGCTAAAGAGGAAAACACTGTTTTATGAAATCTTTTGCAGAATTTTTACCTCAAAGGCTGTAAAATGGTGTGGGTTTAAAAACCACAAAACTTTGATATAATTCCCCTAAAGTAAAATAATGCTTTTAGTATTTGTATGCAAGAAAAATGTGCATCTACACCAAGAGCAAGAACTGTTCAATTGATCAAAAAAAGTTTAGTTTTTTGTTATAGCAGAAAATGGTGAACAGAACATTTCAGTTTCATAATGAAACAAATGTGCAGTAAATCATTTCCGTAAAACAACAAAACCACATTTGAATGATTGTGATTAACTCTCAAAAAAATAAGTAGAGCTTAAAAAGAATTTTAAGATTGTCAATTTTTCATATATTTTCTCAATATTTTTCAAAACGGGGAAACCACTTGAAGTCAAAATCAGGATATTTGATAATGTGTTATTATTGTTCCACTGCCTTGTTCTGACTTAAGCTTGTCTGCACTATTGTACATAACTTTTGGCCGTGGTGATGTAAATTACGGTTACGTTGCTGATGGTGTAAAATAATGAAAAAATAAATTAGATAAATATATATATATATATATATATATTGCTCTTAAAATACTTTAAGAAATCCATCCAAAGATGAGTACTTTGATACTTCAGAAACTTGAATAAGACTTTGTTTCAATGTTTTTGAATATGTGTCTTCAAAGGATGTAAAATTCCAACTAATCAAATGCCGCTTTAGCCAGGCAGTATGCTTGTGTTTATTCTGGTGCAGCAAATCGAGAGGGTTTTAGCTCCATTTTTCATTTTATGTTCATCTCTGATTTGTGTGCAAAAAAAAAAAAGAAAAGAAAAGAAAAGCAAAGAGAATGATTTGAATTGAAACAGGGAAGTATTTTCTTGCTATTTATGTGTATTTAAACGAATGAGCCTTGGCTTTATTTTGCAAATCTGTTTTTATAAAGACACTAAATGTTGATCTTTTCCCCTGTCTGAGTGTTTCATTTTTTGTAAAAATACTAAATTGTGTATACTGATTTTTGCTACAAGGTGGGGGATGAAAATCTGACGATACACCAAATTATGGGGACTTCCTGTAAATGTGAGGACAGCAATTTTGTCCCCACAAGTACATAGCTAATTAGTGCATGTGTGTGTACGTGTGTGTAGGTGTGTGTATGTATGTGTGTGTGTGTGTCTGTCTGTTTAAGTTAGACCTAAATAGTGACATTTTCTTCACACCTCCTTATCAGTGGGTTGAGGTTGCTGTTGGAGGAAAAGTTAGAAGTAAAACATGCTGTCATGTTATTGTTTGAATAATAGCATAGATAGATAGATAGATAGATAGATAGATAGATAGATAGATAGATAGATAGATAGATAGATAGATAGATAGAT
>JBBBVU010000020.1:9843295-9860096 GCA_037177055.1 Atherinosoma microstoma
GATAGATAGATAGATAGATAGATAGATAGATAGATAGATAGATAGATAGATAGATAGATAGATAGATAGATCAAATTAAAGATTTAAATCAGATCAAAGTTAGTATTAATCACTAAGTCCAGTGCTTTGTTATCTCCTAGATTGTGTGTTTCTATGCATCCGCTGCTATGATGTTTCTTATTCATAACCACATATAAAACAACACAGAACAGAACCTCTCTGATGGAGGCTTGTGTTGGGTCATGATGCAAAACCTGATATTTTTGCAGTTCAACCATACAATTTAGTCATAAATAGAAAAGCATGAAATACATATTTGATATTAATGTATTGAGATTTGATTCAGTGCAGCACAAGGAACATATAGAAAAATGGGGGGGGATTAGGACATAAAAAAAGGAATATGATAATCCAAACTGAATGAAAGTCTCTAGTCTAAAATCAATCAAGATTTTTTTTGGTATTATTTTACAAAGGTATAAAGCGTGGTCTATGATCAGAATATTTGCTTTATATAGCAGCATCACATAAACAATATTTTAATTAATTATTGAATTAATGGATGATTTATCTATCTATAATTATCATTCATGCGACTGAGCCTGTGCCATATACAGATGTATCAATCACGATGAAGGTGGAGTGACTTCACAAGCAGAAACAACATTTATTCCTCATATTCAATTAGTTTATCACGTGGTAATAACAGTGTGTTTGACATGCTGCTCTGTTGTGTTTCTTTTCACTGACATCTAGTGGAAAATCAAAGGTACCATAATATTCCCTTTAACTGAGCAAAACCCAAAATGTACACTTATCTATACAAATGATGGAATATTTTATAACTAAATTGTATGATTAATCCATTAACACTAATTACCCTCTGGGTTTTTATTATGAAGCTTTTTTTTTGTTTGTTTTATTTAGTTTTTATTTAAGGAAGAATGTCTAGAACAACTTTATCCCACAAGAGGGATAAATTCTCCACATCCTGCATGGGGACTGGCTTTGTCTATTCATTTACAGTGTTTACCAAAGAGATGAAAAAGTTTTAGTATTTTTTATTATTCATTTTTACCTAAAGTTGATGGATTAAAATCAGGTTTCTTTGTGTTATTCTATAATTTTCTAGAAACTTGCACCAGATTTTCTTTAAGCCTGCAAAGTAACTATAAAAGATGAATGAAAGGCTTGACCAAAATTTTCTATTAAAACACTCTTACATTTGAATAACCAGCTATGTCAAAATAGCACTGACACAGGAAATTGTGTAACGTGGACGTTGACAAATAAGAAAGTCTGGTTCACTTGATGACATTTTTGTACAGTTATCTTATCTTATTATTTAAAGTTTCAGTTCTTTTTCTGTCAAACTGTCTAAATCTTTATCCATTTTGTCCACGGTTAAATGTTGAAGTGAATATGAGGTGAAGTGATCCATGTATAAGACTAATTTAAAGAGTTTTAAACCATTAAAAAAATCTAAGTGCAGAAAGTCAAAAGGCACAGCTGTGTAATTTCTTAATTATATGTATCTGAACAAAATGAAGCAAAGGTCTGTTCTACTAAATGAAACTGTCATGATCTGTGGGTTTTGATTCGCTTTTTGGTATAGTTCTCATTAGATTTCTCTCTCTAGTGTTTCTGTTTCTCTTGCCTCCTGTTTTATTCTTGGAGAGTTTTTTCCTCTGTTTGCTTTTTCTGTGTTTACTTCCTGTTCCTCTGTTTCACCTGGCGGTCAGTTCTTACTGCCACACCTATTCCTTGTTTATAATTTGCTCCTTCAGTAGCTGGTAGAGTTTTGTAAAATAAAATGAGATAAATAAATAGAAAAGAAAAACTCCCTCACTATATCCAGCCAAGTGACCAACACTGTGGAGGGAGACATATCATTATCTGAGTCCACTATAAAGTGGAGATTGTACGAGGGTTCACCACGAGGTCCAAACCAGAGAAAAGCTGGGGGAAAAAAATTAGACCACTTCTGAAACAATATTCTTTGTTCAGATAGTACTCAAACCGACTTTCTAAAAGTTAGAAAGTAACTGGTCAGCTACTGTGACTGCAGTGTAAGTCAGTGACACACAGAAGTGGACATTTTGCAGCCACAAGACCAAGTGTAAAATGGGCATGCATGTGTTCATAACTTCCAACCCCAGCTTCTCTGAGGTGTGATTTTTATGACTCAGTAACCCACTGTCCCCACCAGGTCCTCTTTGTTTTTTTACTTTGTCACCACACTGGAGGCCATCTGAGCTCTGTGTTATAAAACACAGCAAAAATTGGTGTGTCTGTTGTGTGTTTATGTGTGCCTGCACATACAAAGAATTTCTAATGCAACATCCTCAGAGGAAGTGATGTGACAATGCAGCAACACAATGCAGCTAAGAGTGAGACCACACTGGGATTGCTGATGGTAATACAGTTTGATGTACTCTGTGGGGTTTCTGAGAGGCCAGAAAGGAAATGCCTTCCTAACAAAGAATCTTGAACAGACAACAGGTTTTTTGTTTAGTTTTTTTTTCTTACAATTGTATGAACAATGTTATTAAAAGTACTATGGTGTCTTCCATATAGGTGGCTGCAAACTTGCTGAATGCTCCACAAACACTGTGGTGCTAAGAGATTACTTAGCACACTGTTATTATGGCTGCTATCAAAACTATTTATTTCTTTTGAACTGCAGTAATCACTGATTGTGTTATGACAAAGAAATATATCTGGTGCCATATTTTCTAAATCCCAAGTTTTCAAATTCTCAAAGGCCTCTGATTAAGCTTCCTGCCTTGACCGTGGCAAAATCCATAATTATCAGAGAAGAACCCAAATGCAGGACTGCAGTATAGGATACTGGCAAAAACGTTATCTAATGAGCTAACAAAAGGTGTTGCCAAAGCAGGAATGATAAACTACTAAACAACAATGGCTGCAACAGATGTCCCCAACAAAGATCTGGCAAAGAATAAAGAAAACCAGGGAATATTTAAACAATGGGACATAACATGTGATTGTAGCCAAATCAATGGTCTGCCATCATTGATGAGAAAGTGCTTTGGCTTAACTGCTTTCTAACTTACATAAAGTAAACATATTGATCTGCTTGCATATGAATGCATTTGCAGGAATCTGCAAGCATTTGTCAAAAACTCACTTGCAATACAGAAGACAGGTTTTATTTTCTTACATAACACAAAGCTCATTACTTCAATAAATATAACTGCTTTATGTAACATACTTAACTCACTTAACACATCTGCCTTTATTGCAAGAGTTGCATCTTTCTTGGCTGCAGACAGTTTATCAGTTGCGCTTTCAGACTTTTAGTGGCTCCAGACTGAGTCCGAGACAGTTCTTCCTTCTATAGTCTTCCATGCCAATCTGAACTATGGTATATGTGTGTGTGTCTTGAGAGAGCCAGGGTCAGGAAGGCACCAGTCATAGGACTTTCTAATGAAATATGCATACAAGAATACTTTGTAGCATTGAACGGTGAGGTGAAATCCTTTTGTAAGGTACAAGTCTAAATGATGAGCAAGTCTGCAGCACATGAATACCATATTTAGAGACAGGAATTACAATGAAGTAAATGTCTCATTTATAGTTGATTCATATTTATTTTTAACAATGAAGTGATAAAGCCACCTTCTGTGATAGCATTGTGTTGAGTACTGTTTTTGTTCAGGGAATGAATGAATTTTATGGCCTGGGGACTTCATAGAAATGTTGATCGTCCTCATGACCTGCACATATAGTAAAATATTCGTAATTATTGCTAAAGACCGCACAGAGTGACCTTGTTTTCAGTTAAGAGGAAGCACGGTGTCTATAATTCTTTGCCTAGTTTCATGAATGTTCATTTAGCCGACATCAGTTCTTATGTGACCTTCCTGTTAGTTACACCTCATCTTGTGAGAAACAAGATGCTCCTGCAGCTGCAAAAAGAAGATAACCTGATGTATCAGCTGCAAATCCAACACTATAAATGTTTGTGACATAGGACTGCCCTCTGGGTTTAAGATGTTTTGGAAGTGTATGCTCCTTCTTGTACAAGAATAAAGAGTTTTTAAATTGCAACTCTCAGAGTCCTAGTTGTGTTTTCGGTAACTAACATAATAGCGATGGAATTTGGGGAATCAAAAACAGCTCAAATTGACATTTTCCAACTTGCTTTTTCCCTAATGTCAGCAGCAGCCATACAGCCCAATCAATGTCTGCTTGAAAGTCTAAGGATACATCAGACACATATCCTGGCATGCATGTTGTACACCAATTACCTGAATGCACATCAGCTTTTTATTGTATAATGCAGGCCCACACCTATGTTTAATCAGGAAAGCTGTAATGGTTTCCTGTACACTTACTGTGCATCTTAGGTAGTTTACAGCTTCCTGAAGAGCACTTGTATTGATTTCATCAACAGGAAGTTCCCTTTTTTTTTCATCATTTATTTTTGGTAATCTCATCATACAAAACTAATTCTGTCTGCCTTATACAGAAAAACTTTTTATACTTGTTACCTGAGGCTTTCAGTGAAACATTTCTGTAATAAATCGGTTTAAACGTGCTCTTAGAGTTATAGCACTTACAAGTTATAAGGATTTAGAAAACATAAACAGCCTGGATGGCAGAAACATTGATCTAAAAGTGGCGGAGAGCAGGGTCAGGTTCAGATCCAGGTCCAGAAGGCAGGTACAAAAAAAGGCTGGAGAGTCAGAATCCAAGAGAGACTTGCAGACAATCTGGCAGAGAACTGAGGGTTGCATGGTGCTTAAGAGAGGAGTGGAACAGGTGAAATGGATTGTGTTGATTGAAGGTAAATACAGTAAGCAGGAAATATGGCTACATAAGGCATGATTCAGGGAGTCAGACTGGAAACCATGACAGTAAAGTCGGTTCTGGCTAATTTCAGAGGTAGTTAATTATTTCAAATATAGATTCAAGTGTAAACAGAAAAGATTGAGAAACTTGTTTTTGAGGCTACTTGGAAATTGCGTGGTTCTGCAAAAGTAACCTTTTTGACAGAAATCAAGAAGTTCTGTATTTTTATCATCAGAGCTGAAGAGAAGTTTAGGACCTTGAGCTTACTGTACCAAACACATGTATTCTTTTCAGAGAACAACAAGGACAAATTGTAAATAGAATCTGTAAATAACAAACATAATGCATATAATACTACAAACTTTATGTCTGTGGATTCAGAATTTCTTTTAGATTAATGACAATATAACAACCCTCCATTCAATAATAAGTGACTTAACAATTACCACTGCACATCAATGCAACTTGCTCAGAGTACCGTCGATCTAATGGACCTGAAAGAAAAAAGCCCTGTTTAACCTGTGATAGATGGACTCCTGCTGTACATTTGCATTAACTGTCTAAAGGGCAGATGCACTCAACCAGAGGACAGGAAGCAGCAGAATGCAGCTGAAGCGTAATAACATATCTACTCATACTGGTATATTTACAACCCAGTTAAGACAGTGTTTGAGTAGATATTTTTGAGCGACATCCTTAGGATACTATAGTGATGGAACAGTAACAGATGGAATGATAAATTGAAGAATATATTAGACACTTCCAGGCATCAAAGATACTGGCTCCACAAAGCATTATAAAAAATAAATAAAGTTAGCATTATTTGAGTCATTAATTGCTACATTTAGTATAAGCTCCTTGTAAATGGAGGCTATTATTAAAGCAGCATTATTGAACTTTGGCAGATTTTTGCCCAACGAAGGCTAATTCAGCATCTGTCTTGTCTCGTCTCTCACTCTGTCACTTTCTTTTTTCTTCCTTGCTTCCTCCAATAATGTCCTCCTTTGTCTGAATCAGTCATGGTGCTTGTTCAAAACAGTCAGAGTTTGATATCCAGTTGCTGGCGTGTGATGTGCCGTAAAGCAAAACGCAGCAGCCACATGATTCTTTGTGCTGGAGCACAAAGTGGTGAAGTGCGGTTTCTCAGCCTCAGGATGCTGCAGGGCAATAACAACCCCAGAAATGTGCATAATGAACATCAGTGTGCCATCAAAACAGGTCAGAAGCAGAGTTTTAAGATCAGTAACTAATGTAGTGTTGGTTTAATTAAAATAAGCTATGATAATAATTTGTATACTTTACATTTAAAGACATTACATAAAAATAAGTTGGTGTTAGAAAAGGATTACATCACGTTACTTTTTTAATTCTGCACATTTACAAAATATGTGCACTCACACACTGCAAAGCAGAGGAGAGATCTTGGATGGATAACATGCAATTACCACAGAGGCCTTCAAAATGAGTCTACAACACAAAATCAGTTGCTTCTTAACTTTTTCCATGATCTCAAGTAATGTCGGTCCATTAATACTTGTAAGGTTATGTCAGCCAGTTTGACACTTGATAGTCTGTAGAGGAGCCAGTGTAGTATCACTGATGTAAGAGCCATTGTCAGAACCATAAAAAAAAGGAAAATCAGCTTATTCTGCCAGCTGAAACAATAAAATGCTAAATTAAAAACCGTCCACTTCACTGTTGAAGATGAAGAACTAAAAGTACGAGTGCTACATATTCCTAAAGCCAAAAGAAATGGAATACTTATTTCTGTTTGTGTGGCCCTCTGAAGTTGGCAGATCCCAGACTAAACTGTGCCCCAGCTGAAATTATGCCCCATGTAGAAACATCATGATGGCCTTGTTCTGTTGCGCTGTATGCAAGAGACCGCCGATGCCTAGAAATATCACCACCACAAAGCCACAGTGCAGGAGGGGACGGTTCACCTCAGATTTGAAGCCCAGACTCACGGGGTGTGTTTTTGCCTCAAAATGGCAAGGGTGAAATTAAAGGCAGCACATTCATGTAATTTCACATGCATGTGCCCACTGCCCACGGACATGAACCAACTCTTGCGCTCTAATGAAAGGTTGAGATCTTAAACAAGGCAAACCCTGGTAAAGCAATGACTGCAGCCAAGCTGGCCAAACAGATTTTGCAGTACACCTTTAAAAGCTATTAAAGCATGAGGCCCTTATATATTTTTCTACCTATTCTCACTTAACCATAGCGTTTCTGCTTTGAATGAGAAGCTACTACATTACCAGTCACACAAACTGCGTTATAATCAATTATGAATGCCTGTAGAATAGTTTATCCGAATTAACATTGGAAGTGCACTTCACTTTTATGCTGCATTAATATTAATAATGAATATCTTGATATGTTTGTTTCCCAGAGTCAAGAACAAGGGTTTAAATGCTCTGTATTCAATGTATCTATTGACAACTAGTTGACTCAGTTCAAATTGAATGTTTTTACATTCATGACTAAGTAATATATCAAATTACATAACATATTTTGCCATAGCAGAGCATAAAATTGCACAATGATGGATTTCAGCTTTCATCTTTGCTGTAAATATGATTTTCTGAAACAGTTAGAAACAGTATAGAATTATAAATTTAAGTTAAAATTAAAGTCCATGTAGTTTTTCAGCACTGAGGTATGGAAACATTTATAGTATTAAAAAAAATGCCTTTATTTACTGTCAAAACCTCAAACGATATCATGAAACTGCACACTGTCAAACCTCTAGTGTCGGATGGGGCTTAGCAGTGGAAACTTTCTCAAAGTAATGATTTTGCCATTTGTAATGCACGGTTTCTCAGAATGAGGGAAGGTTATACTGTACCATCCTTACAAATGAGGGGTTGCAGTCTGTATGGTATACTTAAATGATATAGCATTATAATGGCAGGAAATCACACATATGGTGCATTAAAAATTTAGGGGGAGTCTTGCAACATCTGATGCAGCTTCAGAGAACTTAAATTACTGTCCTGCTGACAAAGATGGTAGAAAAACTCAGCCCTAAACCAGAGAAATAACATTTTAGTGAGGGTGGTCCTGCAATAGTGAAAACCCTCCACCCTTGCTCTTCTGCTGTAGTCTATGAATACACACTCATCCTGGCCACATATTATGGGTTAGTACTTGCTGATGGTTTCAAATTGGCCCAAAGTTTATGTAAATGCAGATGCGAGGCCCACATCACTGCAGTTTTCTGAAAAACCCAAGGATTTTCCAACCATGTTCCCAGTCTGTTAATCCAGCTGCCTTTACATGGACCCACTCTGTGATTGGTCCCAGATTTGCTGTGGGTCCAGACTAACTATTTAGCTATTTCACTGAAGCTTTCCCATAGCTGCTGGCAGAGTGTGACCGGCAGGAAATGACTGAGAATTGTGACTGTAACAATGCTAATGGACCAATGCCAGACCACGGCTGTTTATTCAACCGCACAAAACATTCCTCTGGGTTAATAACCACATACACTGGACGATATCCACTATTTGATGATTTTGGTCTGCGAGACAGTACAGTATGTGCTTTGTTTAGGGAAAATTGCAAGCAGCTCAATGTGTGGCACCATATAAAGTAAAGCAATGAGACTCTGCGCTGTTCAGTTTGTGAGTAATGTATTCTCAGCTCATGCTCTGGATTTAGACGGAAAATTATTGTTTTAGCTCGACTCGGGTCATTTCGTGTTCATTTTGGTCTAGAACATTTCGACAATCTCTGCAGAGTACAGTTTCCACTTCGTCACATCTGTTTTTAGAGTGTCATCATCTGTCGTTCTGTCTCTCAGTTTTCTTGCAACCAGCCCTGCCCATCCTTCCTGTATATGAGGTCACAAGAGAGAGACCAGAACAAAGGATGAGCTCAATCATCTTAACCTCAAGTCATACAGCCTACTACATACTATGTCTTTGCAATATTTGTCTAAGTCAAGTACAAATGCAACAGAGAGACTGTTAAATAGAATAATGGAGATTACAGGCTTCAGCTGAGCTTACTGTAGCTATATTTAAGACATGAAGGAAAATCTACAGCAACAGACCTTTGCAGGGCTGTTTCAATTAGACATTAGCTAAGCGTGGCCACATCTTTAGAGACTACGGTCATAAAGAGGAAGGTTCTGTATGAAAAACCCTGCTTAGGTAAAATGCACAACAAACTGGATTTAGTTTCATACATACATTTAGTCCCTCCAAAAGATAAATAGGCTATAGCATTAAATGATTATTACTGCAGCACCCATGAGTATGCAGCATAGTACAGTTATAGCTGCTGTATTACTGCTGCTTACATCTGTAAGTTATGAGATGATAAATGGGGAAAAAAGAAGACTAAAACATTTTGATTTCTAAACCTCTTATCAGTTTTTAGGCATGTAATGGCTTCTTTGATTTAAATTTAGGTGAGCTGTAGTACCAGAGGGGTGGCCTGTCATTAGTGTAAACTTACCTTTACCTGGGTATAAACTGGAGGGTACAAACTGGATGCCCAAGTGTAAGTGAATGCAGCATATATTGTACTCCTATGTGTTGCTCTATATGATGTTATACATCAACACTACCATTTTCTTATAGTGTATATTATTACTATTACTTCTACATTTATTAAAATGAGGGGATATGAGATGTGTAGAAGTATTTGGCATCTGATATGTAACCTATCAAGTAAAGTATTTGAGTAAATAGATTTTCTCCAGTTATTTTTTGCTTATTTTTATTTTACTTAAGTATTTGTGTATTTTTCCTTGTTTTGATTTTTGTTTTTATGAAATAGCCTATAGTAAACAACTTGGGCCACTGTGAACTACAAATCTCTACTGGAGTTCTATTTCATGTTGAGTTAGTTTAGTCATGAAGCTACACCTGCTAAAATGGTTTCAATTTGCCTGCCTTGGTCAAGATATCAAATTATAACAACCTGTAGACAAGTAATTAAAGAGATAAGATAAGTAATGTTAGCTTTTATCTGTACCAGATGATAAAGTTAATTTAATCCTGCTCGTCTCTGCTAGTGCTCTGAGAAGGAAGGAAATTATACTTCATGTTTACTCACAAATAGACGGATGTGGGGTCAAACCGTGATAACGAATTATAGAGGCACATGCTGAGTTTTGACGCATCTCCTGGATGTGATGCCTGGTGCGTTGAAGTGACCCCTAAGCAGCCTCTCTGTCTGGGCTGAAGGAGGGAGGGATGGGAGGGACTGACTTCCAGCCTACAGTCGACAAACTCCGGAGTTTCCACACATCAGTAAAAGATGAGGAGCTGCTTACTGTCATGGCCGAGCGATGAAGAAGGGCTTCGATTTCAACGCCAAATGTAAGAAACACGAAAAAACTACTTGGGGATTATGAAAACAGAGTTACATTTTCAACTAAAGACGAACTGCGAGCGTCCTGCGGTAAGTTCTGCTCAGCTGAAGGGGGAAAAGACTACAGTATTGCTTCAAACTACATTAAATGTGAAGACAGATGTGCGTGATTTTTCAATTACCAAATTACATTAAATATGTCGAAAAATATAGTTTAAGGTTTAAAATGAGCCTTGCAGTTCATTTAAAGGCAGACACTATTTTCTGAGTTTTAACTAGTTCACTTCAAGATATTGAAGTTCACTGCAAAATGATTAACTTAGAATGCATTGATAAAGTAAAGGCAACATGGTCACTTATAAATTGAACATTTCAATTCTTTTCTGCAGCTGAACACAGTGGATTCTGGAGTTCTTGCTCAAGTCTGACATCCAGTGTCAGGAGCTGATGTGTCAAAGATGGAAACCATACGCCTCCACTACAACTACACAGGGAAGCTGAACCACCGGGAACATGCTGGCACAATCACTACCATCGTGTTCCTCATCATTTGCAGCTTCATCGTCCTGGAGAACCTCACTGTTCTGGTAGCCATTTGGAGGAACCACAGGTTCCACAACCGAATGTACTTCTTCATCGCCAACCTGGCGCTGTGCGACCTGCTGGCTGGTGTCGCCTACCTGGTCAACTTGCTCTTGTCAGGAGAGAAGACCTTACAGCTCTCACCTGAGCTCTGGTTTGTCAGAGAGGGCAGCATGTTTGTAGCACTTGGTGCTTCCATCTTCAGTCTCCTGGCTATTGCTATAGAAAGACACCTGACGATGATCAAAATGAGGCCCTATGATACCAACAAGAACTACAGAGTGTTTCTGCTCATAGGGACCTGTTGGCTGATTGCTATAACTCTTGGAGCTTTACCCATCTTAGGATGGAACTGCCTGGACAACCTCTCAGACTGCTCCACAGTCCTCCCTCTTTACAGCAAGAAATATGTAGCTTTCTACATCATTGTTTTTATTGTTTTGCTCTTAGCCATGTCAATCCTTTATGCTCGCATCTACATCCTGGTTAAGTCCAGCAGTCGAAAGGTGAGTAAGCACAGCAATTCTGAGCATGCAATGTCCCTGCTGCGCACTGTCATAATTGTAGTAGGGGTCTTCATTGCCTGCTGGACACCCATCTTTACCCTGCTCCTGGTGGATGTGGCGTGTGTGCAGCGCTGCCCCATCCTCTACAAAGCTGACTGGTTTATCGCAGTGGCTGTGCTCAATTCTGCCATGAACCCAGTCATCTACACTCTGGCCAGCCGGGAGATGAGACGGGCCTTCCTGGGTCTGGTTTGTGGCGTTTGCTACAGAGAAAAGGCTTCTGTGAATGGCAGCGGGCACAGGCAGTCGTTGGAGCCCAGCCGCAGCAGGAGCAAATCATGGAGCAGCCAAAACAACCCAAACCAGAACCAGCAGAGCTCCAGTCAGGCAGAACTGGAGACAAGGCAGGAGATGGACACAGGCCAAGGAGAGGTCTCAGTTGTAGGAGCAAGGGAAAGTGTGGCTCAGGATGGGAGCAAGTGATTGACAGTAATAAACTGAAGAAGGTTCTTCTTTATGCCAGTGCAGAGGAGGGCATTGTGGACAGAAAGTCATCTGAATCACTTGAAATGCAGCTTTTCTTATATGACGAGTGGACTTGATGCAATTGCTGCAGCAGAGGTTTCACCTTTCACCATCTTCAGCTTCTACAATTCGGAAGCTCATTTAAATGTTTACACATGGACAAATTAACATTATGGAACCAGTATGCTCAGTGATTCCATCAGCTTTGCTTCTTTATCTCCAAATGTGGATCATTTGACAGCTAAATTGAGGATAAACCCTTTTTTTGTTTAGAGGAAAAACACATCGAACTTGTTTTGGGGGCTCATTGTCACAAAGCTGGAACAGATCGTTCGTGATATGTTGACAGTTTGGAGATAAGTGGTTTTCACACAATAATGATCATGATCATATGTGTAAATAAATGGCATTCTTGTGTTAGCAAAATATATTTTTAACCATTTAAGATGGTTAAAAAGTGAAAATCTGTTCATTATAAATAGTGCAATTATTACTGCAAAAAGTGGAATGAAGAATGTAGACAATTATTGTGATTATATGCAAATTATATTTATCATTCCATGTATTCTTAATTATTGTATTGTTTGTACTCAGTTTTACTGTGCAGTTACTGTAATCTGCATTAGTATACTTAAGATCTCTGAGATAGAAACACATGCTGAAAATGAAGGAACAGCTTTACTATAGCTGGATTGTAATATACCTGATACGGTTGTAGTGTAAGTAATACTATAGCGCCATCTGCTGGTTACGTTCAGTACTGCTGCATGTTGAGGTGTTCAAGTTTAGTATTAGCTGTAAAAGCATGAAGCCGACAGATCAAGGATTGCAGAGGCAGGTGAATGCAGCATGGGGAAACAAGTAACAGAAACTCTAATATGTAATCTATATGATGTAGAATATTAGCTTTGGCACTAGAAAGTAAAACAAAAATAAACATGTTGCAGGTTATTCATTTCCCAGTGCTGCTTCTATGAATTGTTTTGAGAATACTCCCAATGTTTAGGATGAAACAAGAAATGTACCAAAGTGACGGAATAAAGCTATAAAGACTCTTTCTATAGAAATGTTAAAGTTATGAGTTGATTATTTAATCATCTTTCTCATTTGGATTTTGTGCCTGTTATAAAATAAACCATTAAATCATTTAAATTCACCACTACAGAACCAGAAATAAAAAGATGTTTTTGTGTTTTTCTTGTAGGCTTTTTCAATTAAAACTGAACATGTTAAATATGTAACATCCACAGCAGAACACCACGATGCAACAAAACAACATCAGTAAAAAGGAGGCAGCAACACGTAAATCTTTTTTTTTCTCAACTTGGCAAAAAAAGGAAATACATTTATGTTTGGTTGATTATTTCTCCCCTTTAATGATAACTGTTGGTGTTGTATTAGGATTATACGTTTGTGGAATGATCAGCACAGACAAACCTGTAGGTAATGTCCCCAAAAACATGCCAAAATCTCCTGTGATATTCTCCTGTACTCTGGTTTTGAGTGCTTGGTGGCTTGGATGATTGCACTGTCCCAGAGTTATGGGGAAAAAAACAAATTGGCCGTTTTTACACTTTATTAATATTGCTGTGGGGTGGCATCCCATTCCTCAACCAGGAGTTGTTGAAGGTCTTCCAGTGTGGTTGTGTTGGTCAGTCTAGCACATAAAGCACGTTTAAGATCCCACAAGTTTTCAATTGGGTAGAGAGATCTGGATTCACAGCAGACTATCCCATCCTCTCCACTTCCATATTCTGGAGATATTCTGTGATTGATCCTGGCTCTGTGGGGAAGTGTTTTCATCCATGAGGATGGAGTTAGGTCCCAGATTCTGGAGATTTAAGTTCACCACTGGCTCCCGGATCTCATTCCAATATGTCTGTTTATCAATCAGGTACCAGTCATACATGTCAGTCTGACACACATCTGGGAGCATTTGACAAGAAGAGTAAATACAGAAAATTACAGGGGATTTTGGCCTTTTTGGAGGTCACTAACCACACATTTAGCTGTGCTTCTCATTCCGCAGAGACATGACCCTTACAAGTTATGCTGCATTGTAAAGGTAACTAATCAGGATTTCCAATTATGTATAATACAGCACCAATTGGTATTATTAAAGGGAAGAAATAATTAACCAAACACATACTTTCTTCCTTTTTGTGCTAAGTTTAGAAACAGACACAATGTTACTGTGTATAATTTAGAGAGCTTGCTGTTTTCTGTCTTTATGGGAATTGTATTTTTCTTTCTGTGGGCACTTATTTTAATAGTGTGATCTGTGGATAATCCAGAGCAGCAAGGATTTTGTTAACAGAATTTTTGTGTTTTTTGTTTGCATGCTACAAACAATTCAATTCACCATCTTAATATGGAGGGGAAGATATCTCAGACAGCAAGATGCCATAACAGAAACTAAAGAGAAACTAAAAGTAATTGAGATGAGTGTGTAAAAGCTGCAGGTGGCACAAAATGAGAGTATGACAGCACTGACAGCAGAAATCATACACATTCACGATTATATTGCCAACAGTCATACAGAATAATGATAAACCCATACAACCAAAAGATTAAATCTGTAAACATCATTTGGACTTGGTTTTATTTAATATCCTTTTTTCACTTTGCTTGTCCCAAAATAGTGAGTTTCAATGTGATTCCCTCTGACAAAGATTCATATTTATAATCTGGAAATGATACATTTAGAACATATAATAATAAAGAGGGAGGGAGGGGAAGAGACAAAGATATAGAGAGAAAACAGTAGTCTCAAGCAGCAACACGCAGCAGGGCAAAACACAACCTCAAGTGAACAGGCATGCCCCATTGAAGATTAGCTATTGCACTAAGAAAGAAAGAAAGAAAGAAAGAAAGAAAGAAAGAAAGAAAGAAAGAAAGAAAGAAAGAAAGAAAAACACTATTTGTACAAATAAAAGGCACATTTTCCTCAACAGAAATCTGGAAAGACTCTATATTAATAATTGTGTCCCAGCGGAATTTACTTACGTCACAAAGCTAATCGTGTGTTATCAGAGAGATTCGTGTGGAGTCATTTCTGATATAGGCTATATATATATATATATATATATATATATATAGAGGCTCAAAGGAATTCTTTATGTCAGCATAGAGCATTATAAAAGTTCCCCGCATTAGTCCCTCTCAGTAGATATTAGATTTGATCAGATTATCTTACAGACACTGCAAAAATAAAAGGTGGGTAAGAGTTTTTGTAATATATCCAATACTCCTTTTTGGCCAAACTTATTGTAGTGAGATGCATGTAGTGCACACACCCTCTTGCAGCAAAACACAGACACGTTATATTACATTGCATCTGTCTTGTCAAACGCATTGAACACATACTGATTTTGGTTCAACTGAAGTGGTCCAGTGCATATCAAATACAATGCCCCATTCATTTGGTATCCATCAGAGTCCTGACAATAGTAAAGATGAGAGCATTTAAAAAAGGCTGTTTCCAGAACTGCTGTGGATGGTTACTAGAAGTCATATCAAAATTCTGGTTCTCAACAGAAACAGTCAGTATGACCAAAACACTAAGCTGTTCAGATGAGCAAATGTGTACAAATGACTGCAAAATAAAAGTTAACTGATCTGTCACATATGAATGCCTAAAAATTGAGTGCTGAGGTGATAATAGGGGTAAACATGTGGTGACACCTAGTGGTTAAAGAGTGTTAATGCCATAATGTTAATGTAACGTTGGTAATCCATCTTGGTACAACTGACACTGGTGATTTAAAGTCTTGATTGTGCTATTCATTTGTGATCATTCAAATAAATAACATTAAACTTCTAAAAGTTCACTGAAAAGCTGGAAATGTGAATTAAGATTGTGAAAATATCCACTGCATGACTCAATCACCAAAACTAATCACCGACTACACACCTAAAAGTATCCAGAGGAAACCGATTCAGAAATAATCACTGGTTTAAAAGCATAAATATTTTACAGTGTCAGCATACACAAGCACCTCTTTCAAATAAAGGGGTATCAAAGTCTACGAACATGGCCACAAGAACAGTTGATTTTAAGTCATGCGACTGCAATGACACAAGAAAATACTTCATAAAAAAGTTGATTTTTAAAGCCAGTGACAGCACTATGTTTGCACCCTGACACTTTGTGACAACTGCAAAGCAAAACACATTCAGTTCTAATCTCCAGTAAAAGCAGGTTTCATATAGTGACTAATCAAGTAAGCTGTCACACTAATGCCGAGTTTAAAGGACAGTTTCCCTAATGTGATTAATTTCTGCTTCTTGCACCTCTTAGCAAACGGTTCCTGTAGAAATATGGTTGTGCTTGACAGACAAAACTAAAATTTTAGATTTTTATTCTAAAATATTCTTCTTAACCCCTCTTTGAGGTTTGATTTGCACTTTGTCTAAACTACAAGAACAATTGTCTCTTTTTTATCTTTTAAAACAACAAATCAAGATATTATGTCCAAATGCACCTATTTCTTCTCAAAAATATAGCATTTCAGTCATCACAACAAAATAACAGTTCTATAAATGTTCTTTTTTTTTTTAATCTTAAACAAATCTTGTATCTTCCAGTGACTCCAGTAAAGCTGGTCAGTTTTGAGCAAAGAGCCTTTTGGCATCTTCTTCTCATGTTTCATCTTCAAGTTGTAGAGTAGAGCTTCCTGTTTCCCATCAGGCATTGCAGGTGTCACTGTTTTCTTTCAACAGGCTGTAGGAGACACAGTTCACTTCCAGCTGATACGATTGGCAGATTGTTGTCACGGTGATGGCCAATAAGGTGGCTTATGCTATCAAATACATGATCTTTTGTCCGTACCTTTAAAAAGAGGGAAAGAGACGTTAAAAGCTTGTTTCCTTCCACGAGGAATTTTTTTATTCTCACTCACAGACACTTTCACAAATCAGTCATTTCCATCTAAAGTTTTCCCAAAACACACTTGGAATGTTAATTTTTTCAATTCAATTCAATTCATCTTTATTTGTATAGCGCCAATTCACGACAATGTCATCTCAGGGCGCTTCACAGA
>JBBBVU010000020.1:9872272-9882563 GCA_037177055.1 Atherinosoma microstoma
GGGTGCTAAAATAGCATATAATTGCCTAAAGCTGACTTTGACAGGCTTGGAAAAGCATGATATAGCTCCTTTAAAAGTATTAGTGTATTGTTTGCCAAACTAACCCTCCTATGCTGCTCACATTACAGACGTCACATGTCTTCTGATTAATATTGCACAGTCTAGGAACATTATGTGCTGACAAGCTCCTAACATTAGCAGCATCACATTCATAACCTGGCTGTAAACAAAACAAGCCTCCAGACACAACAATGTTTTTTACTTCTTTTCAGGAGCGGAACTAATTAAAATTATATGTTGATATTATGTCTCCTGAGTAAGCATTTTGTAATTTTTGGAAACTACTTTTTCCTTCTTTTTTTTTTTTTAAAGATGATGCTAGCAGGTCTTCAATGTTATTTATTTTTAGAATGATAAATATGGAGAGCTCAATTTAGCTGGGGCAAAAAAATACATCAAACATTTCTAAAATTGGAAGAGTAGACCAGTTTGAGCACGTTATAAATACTTTTCTATTCTCATACTGAAACAATAAAGGCAATCAATGTATCAAACTTAACTTGAGAGTAATTATTCAGCACAGTGATGATTAATGATCTGTCAATTATTGTACTCATAGCTACAAAGGCTAGTTAAAAACAATAAATAGTATATAATATGGTTCAGATCTTGTGCACAAAAAGCTTCAAATTTTATGTTTTTCCAAATTACAAATAACACATAATTTGCAACTGTTACCGTGCTATAGTTTATCTGGATGTCTATACTGTGGATGGATAGTTAATTTCTGCTTTTTTTCCCTCATTCATTACATAATTAGTTTTTGTGTTTTTCCCAGTTTTTTCTATTCACACAATGATTTATTTACATTAAATGACTATATACATAATATTTATTTGCTACTTCTGTTGTACATTTGTTTATGTTTTTTCTATTTTTTGTAAAACTATTATGTACGCTTACTTTAAAAAAAAAAAGATTTTTCATTCTTTTCTTGTGCTGCAATAATGTAAATGTCCCTGTTGATGAAGCAATAAAGAATTTTAAAAGCTTCTACTATTCATTCCAGTTCAGTGCATAAGCAGTCTAGAAAATATACATAAACAGACAAACAAAATAACTGATTGTACGATGAAGATTTAATCAAGGGTCAATTAATTACCAGCAATTTTTCAGAAAAAAATGTGAACCAGCTTTGACAGTGTCAAGATGTGTTGCTTTCATTGTCATAAAATAGTTGCCAAACAATAATAAATGTAGTGCAATATATTCAACTTGTGAGAAATTAAACAAAATGCAGTAAGAATTAATGTTGACGTGTATCTACTTGATCTGTAAATTATTTGCCAACAATTTTAGTACAACTATCAAAAGTGAGGACAGTTTTGTGCGGTCCGAAAATAGCAAAAATCGTCTGCTTGTGACTTAAAACAAGTTCAGTGAGCCACTGCATATTGAATTAGTTTGACGGAGTATTTCACGTTTTCCAACTAAATATAAATTGTGTGTATTTGACCATCAGTGCATCACAGGATAGCCTGAACACATAATGGCTTGACTGCTTTTGAAAAATAGCATAATATACAGTCAAAAGTTATATAATGCTTGTCAATAAAAACAAACAGAGAATTCTTACAATAAAAGTGCTAGGAAATCTTGTAAATGTGAATGTTCAGGGTTTTTTTTTCTTCTTTACGTTAAACACAGCTACAAAGGAATAAAAGTGTGAGCGTAAACAATGTCACTGTCAATCGATGTCCCTTTAGAGTAATGGTGCATGATGTGCGAGGAGTGACGCTAATTAAAAGTGCTGTGAGCAGAAACACAACGTTGAACTCAATACATGCAGGACACAAACCACAGGAAAAGCCGGGGGTGGGGAAGAGAACAGTCTGGTCCCATTTCCCCTCTCACAGTATAGACGCTTTCAGCAGCATTGACCGGACAAATAAGCACGCTCTGCCTTAATGCAGTTAATGGAATGTCACGCTGGTCACAGATACTGTAGCTTTATCTTGGCAAGTTGTAGTAGGTGTCATATGATAGCAATCATCCTGTCTAGCCTGATTTGGAACATAACATGTTTCACCTGGTCATTTTGGTCTGCCTGCGCTTTCCTCTCCTTGATCTTAATGTAGCTTTTTGTTTAAGTGCTACATAGATTAAAAAAGATAAAAAACAATTATTTTTTTAAATCCCTGTTACTTTACAGTTTCAGTAAAAAATGGTTTCTCCCCCCTCTCCATTTATCTAACACCTTGAAGAACCAGGGCTCAACATCATCGCTTCCCATGCTAGTGACTCATTTCCGGCATGATTACATTCACAGCTCTGAGTTGAGCACCAACTTAAAAGATGTACGATGGCTCAACGACGTTAAAGAAAAATAAAGCTGTGATGAGACAAACATGCGCTGCGTGTCATTTCCCATTCAACCGTTTCAGGGAGCTAACACAGTCATAGAGCTCAGAGAGGTGCACAATGTACAGAAATAACACATCACCATGGTTACTAAAGCAAAATGCTGTAGCTCCACATACACAAGACGGAAATACCATATGAAGTGAAATGTTTACAGTGTGTTTCAACAGCTATTTCTATGTTTCCATCAGGGGCTTTGTTTCTACTTTTCCCCAGTGATGACCTTCTCCATTTCCTGAATTATTCAATGCCTGTTTTCTGGTTGCTGCTCCTTCGCTCAACCCTCTGCCATAGCCAGCCTATATACACCCAATCAAGGGCATGTTGTGATGCACAAGTGAAACTGCATTATCACCATTTTTATCCCCCTAGCAGGTAGCTAGACTCTAGTCAATGAAAGAAAACAGAGAATATGTATCAATGGGAAAAGCCAAGACAGTGAGTCCACCAACCTTCACAATGTATGTGACTCCTGGACCAGAGATCTTGTCATTTGAGTGTAGCCATCCTCTGGAGGGTTTGCTCACCAGTCCAGCACCACCACCTGGATTCCAGTCCTCTCCGCTAGGCTGGAGTTCATCCAGCCTGCTCTTCTTGCTCATGCTGACAGCTGGCTCCAGCTGCGAGCAGGGGGTTGAACTGGAGACGGAGCTGCACAGAGAGCCTCCCACACAAGAGGCTGCTGCTGCTGTCGCCACACTGGGGCTCGTGCCACTGGAGCTGCCAGAGCTTGATCCCCCACCACCCTGCAGCTTGGACACAGCCAGGTCCTTGACAGCCGAGGGAAGACCCTTGATGCCGAGCAAGCTGCCCGAGTTGCTGAATTTCAGGCTGGACACCTTGTTGATAAGGGTGCACAGGGTGGTGCCTCCATCTTCCAGGTGGTCAGAGCCGTGGCTGGTGGGGGTGCTGGAAGGAGCAGTGGTGGAAGAGGAATGAACCTCAGTTGGGGGTGTGTAAGATGTCTCGGCTGCAGACTGGGGGGTGGCCGAGACCTTGGGGTTCATGGACAGGCCGTGGAGAAGCTCATCGACGGATGTTACTGACTCATTCCTGAAGCGGTTGTACTTGGTACGGTGAAGCATACCCTTCTCTCTCTTGCTCTCTCCCCTCTCTCCACCAACCAACACGCACAGCCTGCCTCCTTCACAAGCGTGCTGACAGACGTGGCTGAGCCGCACTGATTGCCCTCTCCTGTAACATAGCAGTAACGGCACAGGCAGCAAACGCCTATCAGCAATCACAGGCCACCTGACTGCAATTTTCTCTATTGAGGTTACAGTAGTGGTTGTGCTGAGCTTGTGCTGCTGCTGTCGCCAAAGTCCAATTTGCTCTCAGTGAAATCCAGAGCTGCAATCCAGTCCGTCAGAGAGAAATACACAGACACAATCCGTGGAAACACAACACTGAAGCAGAGGAAGAGGAAGATAAAAGGCTGCCAGTGTTGTGGTGCAGCTGTTCCAGCAGTGACGCTGCCGCTGCTTAGGATTTCTTGCCTCAAAAATCAAAAAAGTGACAGGAAGAGAAAAAGATCTGTGTTGCTGATGATCATGGACACTGTGAGAGAAGAGCAAATACTCTGCTGACTGCTGCCTGCCGGCTCAGAGCTAAAGCATGACTCACTGATCTGAGAAAACCTTCTCAACAAAAGGCTTGCTGAACACTGCAAATCACTTCCTGTTGGAGGGAGAGGAAAAAAACCTCCCACTTACAGCACACTAGAACCAATCAATTTTTAAATTTCCTAGTCTCATATTTATTCTCCATAACCCTTTCCCCCTTATTTGCTTTTCTGAGTAAAGGGAATGAAGAACGAGAGGACGCTTGATCATCTAACTTAGGAAAATCATTTCCCAGAATAATTTGTCTTAATTTGTGTTTCAAAACAATTAACGTCACTAAACTGGTGATCAGATAATAGTTGTGATGAAAGGATGTCACACTATGAAGTAATCAAAGAGATGAATATTGAGGAATCAAATTAATGAAGTAATCCTTTTAAATGACAGGCAGCCAATATCTACATAAAGAAAGAAAATAAAAATAAAAAAATGAATAAAAATCTCTGTTCAAAATTATATCAAAGTTTTGCCTTTAACGGATTTAAATAAATCATCTAAAGGAACAGTGCGGCAAAATTTTGGCATGACTGGAAAAAGGTTTTAATATTCTACCCATGTTATTTTTATAACAGTAGCGCTACATAAGCAGACATTATTCCTGGAGCTCAGGTTAGTATTCTCCTAAATCTATGACTATTTAACGCACCTGTCAATTTTCTTAATATTTATGATTAGGTATTAATTTTTTCTAAATAGCAGGTTCTCCAACGAAAAGAAAATATACTGACACAATTTCATTCATGTACAACACAAATTTTCTATTAGCACCCTGCAAGAAAAGACAAACAGAAAGCAGCATTTGATTCACAACAATAACTAGCAACTGATCCTGGTTGAACTGTATGAATGATACAAATGATACCAGTCAAAAGAAAAAGCACACACGGGGAACAACATGTTTCTCAGGCAGATAAGTCAATGAAACAACCAAAAGCCAAAGAATCTTCTTAAAACCAGCAGCAACGCAGCATCATTGTCTCCCCGGTAACAGAAAGCATGCATTCATATAAAATGTCCTCAGGAGCGTCTAGCAAAGCAGAAAGACTGACACTCATTCATAAGCAGCTTCCGCTCTCACTGTGCTGCAGATTTCGCACTGCAGTCCCTCCCAATATCTCTCTTTCCTGCCTGGCAAGAGAGAGAAAAAAAAAAGACAGCATGTCTGCCTTTTCTCCTCAGAAACAAAGGCAAATACAAAGGCAGGGATGAAGTGGCAGGCTCTTGCACATCAGAAGAGAAGGCAAAAAGACAAACAGCAAGAACAGAAGAAGGGGAAAACACGCAGCAATATTTAGTCTTTTATATGAATGAAATAGCAGGCTGGCATACCAGTGTTTCTGTGAATGGAAGCAAGGCCTTTCTGCCTCTGCAAGGCAATCGCTCGGGATGGTATGGTCTTATCCAATGAGAAGCCAGCAGGATGACTCATTCAGGGGAGGTTTGCAGAATAGTGGAAGAGACCATTCCAGACACAGGTGTGGATTTCGTTTTCTCTTCACCACCCTTTAAAAACGCAACTGATATTATTGGATGTTACATGTTTGCATCGAATAATTAAATGATGTTATTATGATGAAACAATAGTAAACAAGAAAAGTGCGGAAAACATGAGATAGAATTAATACTGGTTCCCCCAAGATTTTTACTGTCACCATAATCATTTTTCCCCTCCACATTCACGTGAACAGTTACCACCTACACATTTAATTAGTAATTTTACAGTTGACATGTATGGAGGGCAGATAGCCCAAAAGTATTGAACCAAAACATGGATTTAGATCATAGAAATTCTTCATAATTATTTTTTAAAACAATTACCATATTATTCAGTCTAGTTAGATTTTCATTATGTTAATAGAATGACAACAAACAGTAGCTATAAAGAAAAATGTAATATTGTTTATTTGCAAAGTTCAATAATAATTATGTAAAAGAGCTACCTTGTACGGAAGCAGAGAGCTGCTGTGTTCCACTAATATTTTTTTAATTGTTATCTCGAGATAACAAGCTAATTTTTTCTCGTTATATCAAGATAAGGAGGACTGTTCTCGTGAGAATGGGATCATTTATCGAGATGATAACGAGATGATTATGGTGAGCCCAAAACGAAGTGGTTACTGTGTTACACCTGATTTCATTGATCGAAACAGACCCCATGACAGCTGGGGAGGAGCTACAGTCATGTGTAATTCTGTGAATGAGTGAAGGTCAAACTTAATTGTCAGACACATCACAATGTTAGCCTTAATCAGACATGATAGAGGTAAAATCGGATGCTTTGATCAGTGAGGGATGTTCCTCCATCTGACATCAGCTTGCATGCGTTGCTGGCTTGACAGTACTGGGGCATTCCAGTACAGAACAGGGATGTACTGGGATGCCGCTTGGACCCACCAGTTGAGGTAGTGGGAGAGAAGAAGGGGGGAACCTGTGTGGAGTTTGCATGTTCTCCAACTATGCATGGGTGGTTTCCTGGCCTCCTCCCACAGTCCAAACACATGCATGTTAGCAAAGGTACCACTCAGCAAAGATAGCACTCGAACCCTTACATGCACTTCTACCAAGTGCACACTTCTTAGAAACCCCAGGGCGTAATGTGGGTATTGGGACAGGGCCTTAATTTTAAAACTCTGGCTTAAGTGGCGCTTGTAATTGTAGTCTCCAGTGTGCTAGCCGAGCTCTCACTCAGGCTCCAGAACATTAACCCTTTGATGCATAGTGTCCACTACAGTAGACACCTAAGTTAAGACTGTTTTCTGGTTTATGCATTAGTGTGGATGGCATATTTGCAAACTAACCACTTCATTGGGCATCCAGTGAGTCATCCAGTTCACTGCCACTCATGGAGAAATCAATACATGTATTATAAAATTGAATATATAAAGTATAGTATATACATTGTAACCAAGTTTGCTTCAGTGATAAACAGAACAAGACAACATGATAACACATTCTTTTATATTTTTGAGATTAGATAAAAATAATTACACTAGATGAAAAAAATTACAGCTATAATTAAATTAAATTCAAACTACTTTTTATATCCCCGGCCCAAAGTGACAAATAAATGTTACATTTATCAGCTTTGAAAGTAGTCAGTCAAACACTTTCGGAGGTCTTTTAAAATAGCAATTTTTGAAAATTTAGAATCGATTCAGAATTGGCTTAAATAAGAAACTCGATTCTGATGTGAATTGATTTTTTTCTGCACTGCTTAACATACTTGATCTGTTGGTTTTCATGTATGCTTCTGTCCCTGTACAGCTGCTACCGCCAAAGAAATTTTGAATGTCAAGCTGAAAATTTTAAATCGTAAACAGTATTTTCAAAGCTGACTGTTGTCTTAAATAGCTACACGACACATTGGGCTACTTCTACTTTTACTTTCAGTACTTGAGCAGAACATTTTATAATAAACTACAGGCAAAATAAAGTACAAAAAATTTTGAATACTTTAGTACTTCCACTTAAGTATGGTGCTTCAAGAACACTTCAACTTCTGCTCAAGTCATCTACTACATTGACTATTTGTACTTTTACTTCAGTCTTGGTCTTGAGTACTTTATACATTTCTGCATGTTAGTCTAATCTGAGCATAAATTCTCACTAGGAGTGAGTGTGAGTCTTATTGAATGTTTGTCTCTCTCTGTTGGTTCTGTTATGGACTACGAACAGCCCCAGACCCCTGGTAATCCTGCATTTGAATAATGCGTTCTCCGTTTCTCGAAAAAACAAAGTTTGTTTTCTAAAGATAACAAGGTAAATTATCACGAGAAAAACGATGTTAAAAAAAATGTTATAAGAAATTTTTGATAAACAATGAACCACTACAGAAAATATTAAGCAGCTGGTACTCTGGTTATTAGTAAAAAATATTGGTAGAAAAAGTCCTTTGTTATTGTTGTTTATATTTTTCTATTTTAATAGGTAAAAACTTTGATATTTTCTTTAAAATAGAAACATTCATTCACTAATTTTATCTCAGATCCCAACAACTTTTCAATCTTGTAACCTGTTCATGTGTCAAATTCACAAATGTTAGCAATTGAATCAATAAATAAGATGATTACCTACTCAGTTGTGATTTGCAAGCTGAAGCAGTGTGCATGGAAGTTCAGGGATGTCATTTTTAAAAGGAAATTGCTTAATTAGATTTAACTGCTTCTTTTCATCTTCACTTTTCGAATTTAGTGAAATGTGATCAATTTCCAAAAGCAAAAAAATTTTTATACTAACAAATCATTTTAGAATATAATTAAAGAAATACAGACCAAATGAAAAACCCATTTTGGAATAAATAATTTCTACGGAATAATGGTTGCGTTCTCTAAAGCTATGTTCACACAGAAAGCAAATCTGACTTTTTTGCCCTTATGTGACCCATATCTGAGTTTGTTATGATAGTCTAAACAACACAAATCAGTTGTTGTTTTTTTAAATTCTATCCATGTCACTTTTATATGAGGTGGATGCACACAGTAGATGACATTTTTCAAAGCAACCTCATTCTGAACAGTCATGTCAGATTTCTTCCAACTTCTACATCACTGAAGTGAGGCAGATATCACAATTTTGCACTACAGGAGGTAGAAGATTGAATGTAAGCAAAGGACGAAAAAATATCACTGATATATACACACTGATATCTGTAACATCCATATTTAGCTCTGTAAACTGATTCTGCAAATAAACAAACATTATCTAAGGAAGTGAGAGGAAGAAAGACAGAAAGTGATATATGAGACTTTTACTGGCTTGAGAGACCTCAGACAAGAGACAGGGTGCAAGACGGATTCTGAATTAGCCTTCATTGGGAGACATCAAAGTCTGAAAATCTGCCAAAGTTTGGTTGTGCTGCTTTAAAGATGCACTACGTAACTTTTCTACCTTAAAACTTTGTGTTCCTGACTCATTTGATGGCACAGTGACATCTTTTATTATGCATTTCTGGAGCATTTCGTCAAAGCAGGAGGGACAGCTATATCCAACTTTTTCTTCTGGGATGCTGTGTGACGCACCATGGCTGATTCAGCGAAGAAATGCAGAAAAAAAACTACGGAGGACGAGGGGAAAAGAAAAAGAGAAAGACAGAGCATGAGATAAGACAAGAGTCAAAATAAGGGTGGCTGGAGAGATGTCATAGTACAGGTAGAATGCAAGATTGATGCCAAATTAGCCATTTTATCAATCCAAGTTGATGGATTTAGATGCTGTCCTATCTGTCCTAACACATTATTTTTCCACACACTTAACATTACCACAGCACCTCATAACTTTCTGTCTGAAATCCATCTTTAAGACATCCTCCCAATTCAGATTAATTTAGCTTAATTTGTATAGCAACAAGGACACAGTCCAATTCAATCATATTCAATGTAGTCCAATTGCAATTTTCTTTTAAAAATCCATTATATGATATGCATCAGTGCAGTTCAGGGGTACATTTTATTTAGGTACATTTTTAAAATGTGTTTTTAATGTATTCTATTTTCTTTTTTCTCCTTATTGCTACCTCATTTAAGCTACACATACCGAGACCTTAGCAACTCTGTTTCGCACTACCATGTCAATGACTGATTAACAATAAAACTGAGTTGAGTTTATAATTATGCATTCATATGGTATGCCAAAACAACCTTTAAATAATGCCAATATGTTTCATGGCATCTCAAGTGAGGAATGAACCAGTGGATTGCAAACATTGTGTATTTTTCAGGCAGCATGAATGCTGCATGTTCTGAAGGAGAGGATATATGGTGCAGACTTTTTTTTAAAACTTTAATAATGTTTTACATGCACATTAACGCTATGCAAAACAGTAAGAAAGTGAAAGCAGGTCATCACGCAAACTTATTACGGTGAATTTCTGGTCTCCACATTTGCTTGTGAAACAATAGATACTAATACTTTGTAATTTTTTTTTCTAGAAATAAAGTTTAAACAAAGTTGAAATTACCTCAAAATTTTTCTGATGATTGTGCCCAACACTGGCTTGCTTGTATGTGAAGTGACAATTTAGCAAGGGTGTCCATGTATTTTGTTGTTGCAGAGTATGACAGCTGGTTGCACAAAGTCAGCAAACAGGCCTTGTTTTTAAGTACATTATTTACAGTGTAAAATCCAAAAATGTTTTAAGACCATTCTCAAATAATTTGGTTTTGGGATTTTACTCTTAGGCAAGGCAAGGCAAGGCAAGTTTATTTGTATAGCACATTTTCAGGTTCAAGACAATTCAAAGTGCTTTACAT
>JBBBVU010000020.1:9882663-9906417 GCA_037177055.1 Atherinosoma microstoma
TTGGCTTACATAAAACTGATTAATGGCTCATTGAACAAAAAGGCTTCAAAAACCATTATTATTTGTATCACCTACAAACTTTTTCAATGTATTTGATGATTTGCGGTTACCCCCCTGGCAAATGTAATTTTCTTGTTGTGTACAAATTGTATACTATAATTTTTCAAATAAAGTCTTACTAAAAAAAAAAGAAAAAAAAAAAAAAAAGAAAAAAAAATAAAAAATCTACCGCGGTTGAGTGACCATCGGATGCACACCATGATGCACACTACTTTTCGTGATGCATTATGGGAAACTTTGAGTGCCCTAATTAGGGAACTGGATTCGCTCACTGAGGTTTCGGACACTACTTCAAAATGGCGTGAGCCCTAACTAGTGCACTAGTTAGGGATTAGGGGGCGATTTCGGACAGAGCCACAATCAGCAATAATAGCATCTTTTACTGAGAAGTTATCTGCATTGGGAAAATCTGATACTAGAGCGCCCTCTCTTGGATCACTAAGCACATTACTTTTAATAGTCTGATGCATCTATGGTCTGAAGTACTTGGAGACCTTTTTTTTTTAAGTTGAACAGACTACTGATACTTGTAGTTTGAACAGATGTTTGAATTTCAAATGTCCAGCCAGCCCTGTCGACATTTTATCCCAGCAATACCACAAGATAAACAGCGTTCCTCATAATGTAGTATTATGCAAGATTTGTCTTTAGAACTATGGATAAAGCTATCATGACATGCAAAGCACAAAAACAAAGTGGGGAGCACATCATCAAAAGCAAAAGAACAAAACTGCAAGGAATTAACTAAATTGTTTGTTTAGCTTCAAGTTCAGCTATGTAACAATCAAGGAGATGTGTTGACAGAAATGCAATAAATCAATTAATAACTGTCTTCTAATGTGAAATAGTAGGAGGAAATTAAAAAAAAAAAAAATAACATTGTGTTTTCTTTACCCTGGCCAGCATTTTCATCACCATGAGATCCTCATCTCCTTCCACCGCATTGCACTGCCCAGTTCCTAAAGTAGCTCCCAACAGACTTCATGAATACTGGCTTTAGATTGGGTCTGATTCAAAGCAAAATTATGTTAAGTTTTGCACAATGAACCTTTAATTTCATTCAGGTGTGCTGAAGCAGGGAAACATCTAAAACCTGCAGGATCTAAAACCAGCTCTTGAGGAACAGAATTTGACTCCCCTTAAACAATCTGCGGGCATGCTGGTAGCTCTGTGAAGCTCCACAATGGTCCCCAGCTTAGTTAGAAAGCTAACATATGCTAATAAATTACAAAGCACAGCTGAAGCAGATGAAATATTATTAGAGTGAGAGTCAGATTATTAAACTGATGAAGAGCCAGTCAAGTTTCTGGACCAAATATTCCTCTATTCAGTAGTTGTGATCAAAGTCTTTGACTGAAGCACTGAAAACCACACACGTCATTTTGGAATCACTAATTAGTCCACCAGGCATGCCTCCAGAGAGCAGCGATCCTCAATCCTTATCCTCGAAGGCCGGTGTCCTGCAAGTTTTAGAGGTTTCCCTGCTGCAACACACCTGATTCAACTCAGACTTATGCAGTCTGGTAATTACCCACCGATTTGAGTCCAGTGTGTTGCAGCAGATAAACTTCTAAAACCTACAGGACACTGGCCCTCGAGGATCAAGACTGAGAATCCCTGCTCTAGACTGTGCAAGGTGTGAAAAAACAGAAGAAGAAAACACATCCCTGATTATGCAAAGTGGACTGATCGTGGGTAATGGATGGGCCTCCAGGCTTTTTTACTGTTTCAGATAACTGTCTAAACTGTGGAACAGGGCTGTGATCCTGGTTAATAACTGTGCTTAGCTGATATTGGTGTATTTAAAGAAAAATAAGGCCACTTGGAAGTGGATGGAAGAGGATGCTTATTGATCTTTACATTTGGGTTTTTGTCATGATATGAGGGTTTTTGGTTTTGTGTTATGTATTTTTGGTTTCCTGTTTTATTTTGTAGTTTCCTCCCCTGTGGTTTTGGTTCAGTTCTGTCAATTAGTTTGCCTGGTGGTTTGTTCATTCACTTCAGCTGTTCCTCATTTGTCCCTCAGTGTATTTAGTCTCCCTTGGTTTTCAGTTCCTTTGTCAGTTCATCCTGTTGGTTTCCCCTGTCATGCTCGTGCTTAGGTTCCCTATAGCTTGGTTTCTGTCTTGTATTTGTTTTGGATTAAACCTTCATCATCACAGTTTTCCATCTGCCTCCAGTTGCTCCATCCTGCATTTGGGTCCATTCCTCCACATGCACACCATGACAGTTTTGGTTCAAAGCTTAGTGTTTCTTCAATCCCATCTAGCAAGTTTGGAGCCTAGCTAGATGGTAGAGCTGAACATACCCACAGACCATCCCTTAGTAGCAACAACCTAGCTCAAGTGTTTTCTTTCGGCGCATGTAGAACATTTGGGGGGAGTATAGGACCAATATCGTCAACAAAACAGGTCCAGTTATTTAATATTCACTTGATTAAACAGGCCTCTTTAATTCATACCACAACACTTCAAAGGTGCTATCTGTGTCAGGCCACAAACTTAATTAATTTCTTGTTTTACTGTTCCGTTGTCAAGTTTCTTATCCACTTTGGGGTGTATTGCTGTGAAACCCAAACTCTCCTAAGCTTCAGCTCACGGACGGCTGACATAAAATTACATAACATGATTCTGAATCACTTTTCTGGATTCCTTCCGCAGGGCAACCAGGTAGCAAAGTAGTTCCAAATCATGATACTTCTTCCACAATGCTTCATAGTTGGGAAGAGTTTTTTGTTTTTTTTTTGGGGGGGGGGGATGTTCTTTTAAGAACACCTGGGCATGTAATTAATTCAAGTAGTAATTTGTGTAGCAATCTTATGTTTTCTCCCATTTTTTTTCAGTTCATCTTATATTGGATGACTTATATTAAGGTCTCCCATGGAGATTGGTTATATAGAACAGAGCATTCAATTATTTACTGTTCTAGCTTTTACTGTCAACCGTTATTCAATGTGTTCAATAGGGGGGAGTGGTTACGGATTAGCTCCAAAACATGCTATAGTAGAACAGCCTTATAAGTGTCGTTTTAATTCTATCTAAATGTAAAGTATTGCTGAACTACATCTGGGACCTAAAAGTTGTGATTGAAAATAAAAAATAAATGAAGAGCCTTATTAGTGTTGTTATTTTAAAAACACAGCCCCTACATGTATCAGCACATTTGACCGGCCGGGGGGGGGGGACAACAAATCATATCAATATAATATCTCATGAATACAAACCTTACCTGTGTCCTGTTGATGAAAGGAACAAGATTTGGGTCATATGACCTAAACGGCCAATCAGAGCCTCCGTTCAATTAACAAGCAATATGCTAAGCCTGAGTTGTGTTATTGTTCTGTAATGCTTGTTTAGTGTGATTTTTTTTAAAAACACACATCTAACTTTAACTGGAAATATGTCTCAGACAGATTTACTACTGGGACAGACCAATGATGACCAATATGAATACAGGTGAGGATTTTTTGTTGCTTTGTCAACCTAGAATTGTACATAAACAAGTTTTTATCCCTACAAGCTTTTTTCTTATTATTTTTAGTAATAAGAAATTGTAATTCAAGATTACTTCTTGAAACATTAACCTGTTGGTGTTTTAAATGAAGTGATGGATCTGACTGATTCCTTTAAGAATGATAATCTTTTCCCTTTCTAGGCATGTTGTTCTGCCCTCAGAAAATACCAAAATCCCACCTGATGTCTGAAGAGGAGTGGAGATAGTTAGGAGTGCAGCAGTCCCAGGGTTGGATCCACTACATGATTCATGAACCAGGTACAGAAAGCAACAACTTCCTCATGCTGTCTGCCTGTTTTCATACAGTAAAAATGTGTTTCTTCATAACTGTTGCGATGAATGTGGCAGAAAAGGCATTCGCTCACTTATTTTAAGATCAGTTGCAAATCGTTTATTTTCTTATACATCCAGGGCCCCACATCCTACAGTTTAGAAGAGCCCTTCCAAAACATTGACAATATCATTACCTGGAAGACTCCTGTGATATATATGTATTTTTCCTTTTTAGTAAATTCTTTCTCACTACTAGTTATTGCTTATATTGCAATAGCTGTGTTTTGCCTGCCAGAGAGCTCAGTTTCTATGAAGATATGTTGGTTACATACTGCTGCTTATAGGACTCATTTTTTATTGATTTGTCTTTTGTTACAATGGCTTGTATCATTTGACAATAGTTTCATTCTGAAGGAAGAAAACTGTGTTGTGTTCATGATGTATTGTGATCTGAAATCTGAAAACCTTCACAGATTAAATTGATTTCATTGTGTAGTCACAGATTATATGTATGTGAAACCTGAGAGAATATACAGTAAATAATTTTTCTCTGTTGCACTTTCCTCTTTCTTTTATACTTTACTTTAATAGTTTATTTGATAGGGACGGTGCATATTAATGCACGTCTGTAGAAACAAATGTAAACATGCTGGATTATAGCAAGCAAGCAAATTTGCATCCATTTCAAATGTGGACCCACTTTTCTTTTCTTTTTTACTTGTTCCTTTATTGTACACAAGAGTGTGCTGTTGCTCAAGTTGGGATTGTATGTACCATGAATACATTTCAATTATGGAATACAACAAAAGGATTCCATATTTATTATTTTCCTTGTGGTATCGTTAATGACCATGACTATTCAAATCTGTAATGCATCTGTGCCTTGGATACGAATCTATCAAGTACATCTGTATAGGAAACCAGAGTCCAACCAGGGAATACGTTGTTTACTCTAGAAATGTTCTTCCAAGGCAAAATGGGTGGTTAGTAAATAATTTAGATGGTTTGAGTGTTTCTGTGGAAAGTGCTGATGTGGCACACTAGTTTGATCCAGCAAAGTCATAACGTTCAGTGGTTGAAGGTGCGTTTGGATTAGTAACACTACAGCAATGTAAAAACACACCACAAGTACAATCCTTGAGATGATTGATACTGAAGTATTGCTGTGTAAGCAGCTTGTTGTGTTTGCTATTGGAGTAGGAGTAGATATGAACCACTTTATATACAGGTCAATGTCAAGTAAATAACAGTTTTTTTTTCAGGGCTTTTTCTTCAGTTTTTGGTGAGATATTGGATCATTTACGTATTAGTTTGGAATTATGTGCAACATTTTGGGGGAAAAATAAGTATATGGCACTTTTTAAATTTAAATATCTGCAATGTGATCCCCATTGCTCATTGCTGTTTATAAGAAGTCAGCTGCCAAAAACACTGGTCTACTCTGAAACAATGTGCTATAAAAGCCAGTTACATTATCCATTGTGTAAAATCTTCATCTGAATTATACCACGACAAGAATGTGATGCATTCATGTGAACAACAGATAAAGTGTTTATTTCTGCATCAGTCACGTTTGCTATTACAGTTTGAGTGTGCAGAATATTATGGCTGATAGTGAACAGTAAGACTGTAACATTTCAGTGTATGACATTAGATTAAATACCGTTTGGATCCTTCATTTTTAGAATCGTGCTCAACGTCAAACATCAAAGGTTTACTGTGGATGAAATGAAAAGCAACTTACAAACAGACGCTCAATTTCTTCTATCAAAAAAGTATAAAAGTCAAACAAGGAGGCTGTGAAGAAGCAAACCGGTTTTTAAGGAGGTGAAGAAGAGAACATCTCAATAAGTATCACAGTCTGCCACTACTTCACTTAGAAAATTGATCAGCAGACCTCATACAGACACAGGTTTATTGTTCCATACAAGCAGTGCTTTCAAGACATTTGTTGCAGCCCAAACATCCTCAGATTGAGGTAATCAATGAGCTTCATCCCCTTGTAGACTCTGTAAGCCATCATCACAACCAGGTGAACCCCTGAGGGAGGCAGGAGCTGTGAAATCTTTACTTCATGGTCCATCAAACCCCCTTGTTAGAAGTGACACATTTTCCATCTGTTTATGAAAGTTTCAGTGTCAAAGGTGTGGTCCACCTGGACTGGGGACTGGTTCGCTTCCAGATTTAGCAAGTCCTCACAGAGCTGTGTGGCCATCACAGCTTTCCTGCAGAGGGGAAAACAGAGCTGTACTGTGCAAGTAGCTGAGGATGTATACAGACGAGAAATGTTTCAAGGGTTTATGTTTGTGTGCCAAATGCACATGAAGCCAAAGAAATGTTTACACTTATGGAGGCAAATAGCATGGTTCTAAACCTGTTTAAAAAAAAAATCACTGCCTTCAAACTTGTATCTGACTAATGAAACAAAATGGTAATTCTTTTAGACTAAATTAGGTTCCTTTCTTAGTTTCTGGTTGAACACTCAATGTGTGCATGTAGCACTTCATTTCTAGAATAAAACACCCTTAATGTCTGTCTGAATGCAGAAAAAGGGAGAAGGTTTAGGTGAAGAATCCAAGACTAGCTACAAGTAGAAATTCAAAAACTTTAGTGACAATATCAAAAGACAAAAAGTCCTTTGAAAAGAACATGCAAGTATTTAGTTACTGGTATGTGCAGTTCAATTAGGTGAATGTGGTTAATCATCATGTGCTATGGGAAATTTAGTTAGATGTAATGAAGTTAAAAACTCTTGGGTAAAAAGCTGCAGGGACAGCTAGTGAGTCATTTATTAGCAGAAGGGTACTTCAAAATATCCTGATCACTGTTTGCAAAGCCCTTTTTCAGAGTGTAAAAAACACTGTAGGACAAAAATCAATAGCAGAACATACACACTGTTGCCTCAATAAAGCTGAACTTTGCACTTTTCTTGTGCTCCTAAAGGGAAAGAAAAACAAACTAGCAGAGACGTTTGACCACTCGCCAACAGCCAAACATGCAGGGCAGGTTAAAACTGGTGCACATGATGCAAGTCAATCCAAGCAACTGCACAATTATGTTTATGAGAGTCTGAAAAACCACACAGAACGTAGACCTACCCAGGCCTTTTGCCATCTTTTAAGCAGTTGCTCATGTTCTGTGAGTGCACTTCTCCATTGGTTCAAATCCCTGGATGGAATGTTCTCATCTGTCAAACGACATCATTTATGGATAGAAACCATTTAATTATCAATCTCTACAGTAGTAGCACCGACAGGCAAGCCCAGGCATTCAACTCTGCAACACTTCAGCATGTGTTAATGCTTCACTACAGAAAAATCTCAGTTCCAAAATGTTGTACATATTAGATGTTTTCACAGCTGTGTAAAACCAGGTCCAGATACCTCCAATAGTGAGATGGAGGTCAACCTCAGACATGTCATTTCCTGTGCTGGCCTCAGCAACACAGTGGTAGTGGGTGTCTTTGATCAGCGGCCCCTCTTGGAGCCAGCTGCTCACTAGCACCTCCTTCTGACCCAGCGGCAGGCGATACTCCATAACGGGGGTGTCCAGGCTGTGCCCGTTTATTAGCCAGTGAATATGGACATCGCTAGGACCTGAAATGGAAATACTTTTTTGGGGGGGGTAGGTCTGCTTGTGTCATTCTATATCATGGATATCTCCAGAGGTTTGAATAAACATGCAGAGATGCAAAAATATTTTGTTACAATTGCATGCAAATGTTTCTCTCTCCACATTTGGGCAAAATATGTTTCCATGAGAAAACAAGTTAGACTTTAATATTTTTATTTTCATTTTCATCTTTTATGGTTTGTATTGCATAAAAATGGGAAAGCCTGGAGCAAGACAGCTGCATGGTTACTGCTTTGCAACACCTTATTTGGCAAGCATAGGTTGTAAATCAGTTAAGTCCTTTCAAAAGGCACCTTCTACTTCTGTGGTCTTGCACACACACCTGTGTTGAGGTCTATTCAAAGCTTTTAAGTGATGGTTTACTCTGCAAGGACCATTGCTAAACATCCAGGTTCATGCTTGGATTTTCAAATGCTTTTCAGCTCAGTTGCCTTTTTTAATGACTATCCAAAAGTTGGCTCCATTGCCAAGTCATCAGATCAAATCCATCATTCCCTCAACGCGTACAACCGACTGCAGCAAAAATAAAATCCACTCTCAGTGTTCAACAACTGGAGGTGGAATCTTTGCATTTAATTATGCACCCATTTTTATTTAAAACCAGGTTTGAATTTAACTTCTATATGTTTCTGAAAGTTGAGATTTTTGCACTGAAAGTTGTGTGGAAGAGACAGGAAAGTTTATCCGACTCATCTGTGAAAGTTATGCCGGTATGGCTGCACAGTAAAACAGTTAAATGTCTCTCTAGAGTCTGCTCAAGCTTCCTGAAAGTTATTCACAGTCTAACAGGTTTGATTGGTCTTTGGAGTAATCATACCAGAGCTTCTTTTGTAAAGTTCTCCTCAATTTTACCTCCATTATTATTAAGAGCCATTTCTTTAACATATTACAAACTTAAAACAAGAGAAGTACTCCTTTTCAGGCCATTATCTTTTGCTTCACGTACAATTATTTTAAATCTGAAGAAAGCTGCACAGAGGGGCTTAAATCTACAAGACACAGACAAGTTTTGAGGCATCAAGATATGTAAAATGCTTTTAAAACTTTCATCTTGTAGCCTCTTTTGAGGAGTATGAACAAGCAGCTGTTCATGCTAATGCTGACTCTGGGATTTTACTTATGAAACCTCAAATATTTTTGATTGTGCAAACCTCTGCATGATGCTCCTATTCCCCTGTTTTCCCCTCATTGAGAATTGTGCAAAAAAAACATTCATATTGCCTCACCGTTGATCTCAACAACTTTTGAGTATTATTTCATTTTTTCCTTGCTTTAGTTACAACATTGTATATGTTCAAGCCCAACACATAGTAAGTTTCCAGCATTTTTTGTTGGTATAAAAGGAGGAAAAAAATTAAGAAAACAAATCAGCATTGAAAACATTTAACAGGTTTATTTCTCCTAAAAAGAGCCACAGTCCCAAAAATGTCCCCCTAGATTTATGTACATCTTCAAAAGCTATTTTTCATATATACAAATATATTTACAAATGTTTACAAGCACAGAAAAACCCAGATAAGACAGTTGAGCAGATTTTCATTTGTATATATGAAGAGATGCTTAACACCCTGTATAAGAAGTATCCATCTCTAAATTTCATGTTTCCCGTTGGTGTGGTTACAATAACTTATAAAAATGGTACCTTTTATTGACAGAGAACAGTGAGACCACATTCAGCCCCATTTGTGTCTTTTTTTAAACATTCATTCATCGTGTTGGCATTTAGTTCTCCACAAGTCAAATACCTGAAAGCAAAGACCTGGCTTGTTACAAATAAATCCAGGAGCACAACCACACTCACTCTTGGTTAGTTTGTGTTTGGCTAATGGTTACATGCAAGGTAGAAAGAGGATGGAATGAGTGAAAGGGATGGGTTAGAGAAGAGGCAAAGATTTCCAAACCGAGCACATGTCCCTGAGCGAGGGGGGGAGTCTGAGGTGGAAGCTGAGTCAAAATCACAGGCACCACTCACCCAGGGCAAGGCAGAAGAGCAGGAAAGCCTCCTGGGCATGAACTCCCCAGGCCTGGTCCTTCAGCAGGGGAGGCAACAGTCTCACCTCTGCCTCTCGAGCCCCCACATTGTGGGGCTTCATAGAAGAAGAGGAGGAAGAAGAGGAGGAGGGAAGGGCAGAACGAGAGCTACTTCCAGAGGACAGCAGGAAGGATGAAGTGTCGATAGGAGATGCGGCTGTGGGAAGGGGGTGATGGGGAAAAAAAGAGTTGAGAAAAATCTAAACAAGGGGTGACATGCAAAGAAAATAATGAATGATCTGAAGTCAGAGCTGTTGCAATAAATAAAAAAGGAGGAAGATCACAACTACTTATGGAGTAAAAAAAAAAGGTATTACCACAGATCTGTCACCTTAAATAATAATTATCTGAAAAAGTTAGAAAACTGAAGGTTTAATAAAAACTATCAAAATAAAATAAAAACTTCAGATTTTTCCAGGGTTCTATTATCAGGCTTCAGGTCAACTGTACATTTATACTTCATGAACAGATGATTTAATGAAGATTAACACATGGGATCCATCAGCAACGTCGCCTTCACAGGTAGGAATTAAAAAAAAAAAATACACAACAGTGCAGCAGTGCTACTTCTCACAAGTCAGTGGTTCTATACATTCCAGTATTCGATCAAGCTATCTGTCACGTGTCCACTTCTTTTCCTCTCTCTCCTGATTTTCAAAATATCCCATGTCCCACACCAGTTGTTGCAGACGACAACACTGTACGACAAAGCAAGGCTATAACGTACACAGCAACTCTTCCCTGAGAAATCACTATTATGCTGAAGCTTTTACCGTCAATTAGATTGCAAAACAAAAAAAGATGCAAATGATTCAAGAGATTATTTTTCACTCAGGCTGTACAGAAATATCACTCCAATTTGGAAAACATCAGAGTAACTTACCAATTTGGTAAACAATGTTTCCAATTTGGAATGTAAGAAGTAGCTTTTCTTGCTGGACTAAGCTGAAAGGATGCAGTTTCCTTTGAGAGAGGATTTGTTTGATCATCAACCTAAATCAGACTGCAGGAGTTACAGCTCCACAGCCAAGCAGGATGCTCGACTTACGGCTCATGATGATTAAACTGAGCTTGATGCCGTACACTGGACACACCTTCATACAGACATGTACGCTGTGCAGACGTAGCAAGAGTGTGACCTACAGGTTCAACACAGAATAATTTAAGCATTTTATAGCTAACAACAAGGTTAATCCGCATCTGCAAACTGGATGGACTGAGATTCGCAGTCCACATCAAAAGGTTTCTCCTGTGAGGGGCTGTCGCCTCGAAAGGTGTGAGAGGGGACTTGGCCATTGCTGCACTCGGGTTCAGTCTCGTATCCAGTGTCGCGGAGCGCCCGCAGGTTTTGTGTGGTTTGGCTTCCGTTCTGCATCGGCTGCTCAGTCATGTTGATTTTGTCCATGGCAGATGCTTCCATCAAACCCGCTTCACAGGCCCTGTACTCAGGCTGATGGGCGCTCTTGTGGCTGCCCAGCAGAGCGGCTCGCAGCCTCAGGCAGGGAGCTGGGAGGTACTGCATGTAGCAGTTGTACACCATTGCAGCCAAGAAGAGGAGGAAAAACAGGAGAAAGAGGAAGAGGAGGGCCATGCTGTTGTTGTGCTGCAGATATTCAGCTGAAGGGTCCTGGCTGTCTGGATGGGGAACGACGGGGTTTGGGGGAAGGTACTGCTTTGGCTGGATCTTGATTGTGCTGCTGGGAGGTGGGGTTAGTGATGAGTCAGTTTGGGGTGGGGAGGTGAGGAGGACTGTGGCTGTGAAGCTGGCCGAAGTTAGTAGGGCTCTGTCTGTCTTAACATTACCTTCAGCTGCACGCGTGCTACTTGTCTCCTGGTTGCCGAGCGTGGTGGCCCCATGGCGTGCGTGAGGTGGCCTGGGTGGAAGATCCAGAGTCAGGACGTATCCAGCCAGGAGGCGGCTGAAGTTCTTTCCAACAGCAGGGGCCCATTCTACAGACCAGCACTCATAGTAACCTTGATCCTCGGGAGCCACGCTGTAAATGAGGAGCCCATTTTCAGCTATGAAGTGGAAGCGAGAGGCCTCAGTGAGAAGTGAGCCGTTAGATTTCCACATCACATGGGCAAGGTTAGAGTTCATCAGGCACGGTAGCTCAGCAGAGCTCCCCGGTTTCACAGTCACGCGCTGGTAGTCCTTCTGAGACACAGCTGACACTAAAGGAAAGACAATAAAAGAAAATAATACTTATGGATCTAGTATCTCCAGGAAGCTGTAGTAATAGTTAAGTGTTTTCAAGTGTTTCAAATAGAGGGCAGTGAAGCATCAGGATTAGGCGATGCTAGCAAAAACAGGAAAAATGATGTTCAGTTCATATTTTAAAGCATGTTGCACCCTACCTGAAGGACACTGGTCTGCATCACCATTCAGACTCTGGATTAGCCTCCTGCAACAAAAGCATTACGTTAATGAGTGTTAGCTAGACACATACCGAGATCTAGCATCACACAGTGAAGCAGTTCAAACTTGAAGGAGTATCAGTGCAGATATTTTTCCATGACCATGACAAAAATGCATGAGTGGAGTACTGCTATGCAGAACGATGATACAAGTGATAAAAAGGGTGAATGTTGCAAATCCAGCTTGATGGTGAGTTACCTGAGCTGCTGGCTGGAAGAATTAAGGATATTGACACAAGCGGCATCTTCAGGGTCCCATGCACAGTAAGGGTCTCGTGCTAGGATGCAGTCATCACAGGATGAATACTTGCTGCAGAAAGCCGATGGTGACTGGACAACACCAGAGTCTGAACCAGCGTACAGGGATTGTGTCTGTGGAAGTGTAAACAGGTAGAGGGAAGCATGAACATACATTGTTAGACACAAATAGAACAAGACCTTTGATCACTTTAAACTAATGTGTAAAGATCAGGCTTTCAAAATAGTAGCTTTCACAGTACAAATCACTGATGGAAGAAGCACCAGCAGTTTTGTGTGTAGAAACTGAAGAGAATCATAAGTTTTATAATATTATTACAAAAGGTATTTTTAGGTCCAAGTTACACCACTTTTGATAAGAAGGGAAAAAAGACCTTAAGGAAATGCAGATACCAGCAAGCTACTAAATAGTTCATTACTCTCAGTCCCAGGAACAGACTGGAAAGCATGTAGTCTGCTGATTCTGCAATTATGCAATTTTCTCGGCCACTTCTTATCACAGGCTTTCTAATGCGGGTGAAATCCAACAGTGTGGGAAAGTGAAAAAGAAAAATATACCACACAAATGTGGATGAAATCAGCAGATAGAATGCCTGCAAGGTGATTCCAGCTATTCTCTATTATTCCTTCTCCTCATCCTCAACTTATTTTTTGGAAGATATTCTTTTGAAGCCTACAGCTCAGATAAAAAAGCATGACCATAATTTCCAATATTCACACAGAGTCTTGCATAGCTATTAAAAATAACACATTTTGTATAAGCCCAGTAGTAAAACACAGTGGAACTATTGCAGAACTGCACATATATTCAATGGTACAAATAAATCAATGCTAGTTTTTCCTTTATGTCAGGATTGTGATCACTGCCAAAAAAAAATTAACAGTCTGCTTTGATTAAAACAGAAACATTACAAAACATTACAAAGTACACTCACACATAAAGCAATGCGTCAGACTAGAAGAAGAGAAACAATGTAATGATGAGATCCATCTTTCTTGTCATCCTTTCAGTTAGGTCGTCACACACTTAAAACAGCAAATAGAGCTTGTTTGTTTCAAATACAAATGTTTTCACTCTTTACTTCAGTTGCTGCTCATGGCATTCTCATCCTGGATGAGTTACCAACATACTTTTGTGCCCATCAATATTTTTGGCCCAAATACCAGTGGAGATAAAGCCCTTGTTGATAATTTGCTCATTTAAAGTGTTACTCTACAGTTATTTCCATGTACAGCCAGAATACAACACTTACCTCTGGGGAAAGAAGTAGATTTTTGATGGGTTCAGAGTTCTTCAGAAGCTGAATCTCCTCCACAATATGAACCTCTCCTCCAAACACTACTGACTTGTGCAGAACACCTTTATCTAGAGTCACAAATGGAAAACCATCAGTTTTTTATTCAAGGGAAGCCAGAAATGAGTTTTACTATTAAAACATAGATTTTTTTGAGAAGTTTAATGTTACTTTAACATAAAGATTAATACTCTACAAAGACAACTTGCCACTTTTTTCCAGGATTTGACAGAGACATTGAAATATCTGGGATACGGATTAGCAAACTGGGTAAATAAACCCAATAATGCAGAATTGAAATGGGAGCTGTTGGCATGCACCATGTCAATGGCTGAGTTATTACCTGTCCCAGTGAAGATAACGTCATAAATGTTGTTGTCAAGAGCTTGCACCCTCTCCACAACGATCTGAGTGTAGTTGACATCTCTGGTAATGAGGCGAGGCCTGTTGCCGATGGGCAGGATGGGATCCTCCAGCAGGGGGTGGTCCTTAACAAACTGAAGGGTTTTGTCTGGCAAGTGGAGTGAGCTGTTGATGTTCTGATGTCGCATCAGGTTGTTAATACACTGGTGCAGAAGAAAGAAAAAAGGAGGGGTGAAATATCTTGTAGTATATATGAAGTAAAAAAAAACTTGCCCTTCATTTCATACAATTAATGTGATTATTAGATAAAATAATAATGATTAATCATGTTTTAAGGCACTTACTGCTCCTGGACGTGGAGATGGTGTGATGCCATTGTATCGCACCCACTTGGTGTGAGATTGCTCCACTGTGGCCTTCTGCATATACTTTCCCCTTGAAAAGACTTCTTCCACAGCAGTCATGTCATAGGCACACACGGCAGACAAACCCACATTTCCCCTGCAGGAGCGGGGGTAGGAGATGAAGAGGTTGAGAGAGGTAGAGCAAAAAGAAACAAACCCAGAGACAGAGAATGGGTAATTTGAGGTCCTGCAACATAGTGTAGAGTTGCAATGAACATTGCTTTTTGCTGGTTATGTTCCTGCCCAAAAAGGCTTTAAATCCCTTACCACTGAGAGGTGAAGATGCCATAGAAGACTGTGTCTTTCCCTTCTCTCCCCCGCAGGATGAAGACGTCATGCACCACATTGAAAACAAAATTGAGTTCAGGCATAGAGCACACCAGCTTGGCTTTTAGAAAGGATGTCCATTTTTTCTGCAGAGTGCGCTCCCCCCCAAGATCACCCTGTGGAGGAAAATTGTAAACAAAAGGCTGTCAGGAAAATTAGAGGGAATGGGGCTAATCACAAGTGAAAATAAAAGAATCAGAATCAGCTTTATTGTCATTGAGCCAGCGTCCTGGCACAACGAAATTACTTCCAGTACAGCCCGCACAAACATTAACAGGGAGTGGGGGTGGAGGTGGACAGAGCAGCAGCCTGTATTCCATACCATAAGAGATGGACTAGTGGCTGTTAGTTTGTGCAAGAGCATCATTAAATGGGAGGACAATTCCCCCTCACATTTCATTATCTTTATTAGCGCAAGTTGACGTTCTGTTGTGTTTTGAGGGATTTTCAGAAAATAATATTCTTGAAACACATTAAAAATCATAAACTATCACATAACCTTTGGACCGCTAACATTAATTTGTAAAAGGAAATTGTAAAGTTCAACATCCAAACAGTTATCATTTGTTCAATCTGGAACAAAGTTTTTTGCTTGCATCATAATGTTAAAGTGCATGCTTTGTGTAACAAATGTCTCACAACAATCTTTGTTATTTTTGCTCATGGACATGTGGGACAAGCTCTTTTATGCCCAAGCCAAAGATTATGAGCTCAGTTTAGATTCAAAGAAAAGGAAAAAGAAGAAAGAAATGCACCCAAAAACAACAGGGAGATAGGGGCTAAGTAGGGATGGTGCTGGTATGTGCAGATGGTGTACTGACCTTACAGACGCGAGCCACACGGGGGATGAGCAGCTTGCCAAAGAATTCGTACTCCACTGACACCTCAGTGAAGAAGTAGTAGATTTTGTCATCCTCACCATCTGCTTTGTTTTTCCCTTCTCTGATCACGTCAGCAAAGACAAAACTGGGTTCTGCAATGAGAGCAAAGAGGCAAGACAGACAAAAGGTGTTAAAAGAGACACTTTGGCCATTAAATTATGAAATCCTCTTTTTTTTTCTCTCATTTACAGATAAAGTTTCTGAGGATTTGCTGGGTGAGGTTAAAAAAAAAACAGAATTTCTGTCAGATTTTCAGGTGGTTGGACCCACAGTGCACGCACATGTCTGTGTGTGTGTGGTATCAGGGTGAAACTCTGCTGTGTGCAGTACAGAAATCATGCAGAGAGAAATGATGTGCTGTGGTGTGGAAACTTAATTGGTTTTCAGACAGTATTATCAAAATATGTACTGGTCAGGGCTAAAATCAATACAGTTTTTTAATGATTAAAGCTCAACACATCTCACATATTGTCCCAACTCACCATTGAGCCATGATGTGGAGTACTCTGTTCTCAGCAGAGAGTGGGACAGGGTGTATCTGGAAATAATTGGCTCACTTCCTAAGAAGTTATACGCTGTCCCAGAGTAGAGCTCTCCATCTGATGGAAAATACACAGAATAAAGCTAAGTAAGTTTGTCATCCAACAGAAAGAGATAACTGGAGGTTGTTGTGCATTTTACCAACATGCTGACAACCAATGAGATAAAACTGTCCACAACTCACCGACCATGACAGTGGTAAAGCTCTGCGAGGGGTCAAAGGAGCACTTCCCTCTGCCATCTTCGGACCGACCCTCCAAAGAAAATTCACCAAGATTCTGAAAGAGGAGATCACATACAAGTTAAAGGTCATACAGCTGTTTAGCAAGTCCTTACAGTTGATTGTGTGTGGAGTTCAGAGTTCTGACTAAAGGTGGGAAAGAGCATTAACCTACCAAGTAGTCACACTGGGGTTGAAAAGCATGTGTGCCACAGACATAAAGCCGCTCATCGTCTACAACTTCGAGCACCCGAATGTAGTTTAGACAATCACTCTGAAATGCAACAGAATTATTTTATTCTAGAGCAGAATAAATATTTTTGGCTCCGCCATAACATACTAAATACATTATCAAACCTCTTTAGATTTCCCTTTGAGAGTGCACATTGCCATGGGGTTCTCTGCAACCATCCACAGAGCCTGAAAACAGCAAGAAATCCCCCAAAATTATCTAAAAGTTTTTTTCATATCATTCCTGTTGTTACAAGTGTTACTCCTTCTTGGATACCTTCTTGTTTCTGATAGTCACATTCTTCTTGCTGAGCTCAAAGATGGCCTCCCTCGCTCCTACATACAGCGCATCTCTTTCCTCACTCAGCAGTAGCGTCGAGTAGTTGAAGATACCCGGCTCTGAAAACTCCATCAGATCTAAATCTGAACGTATAAACCATTTAAAGACGTTACATTTGCATCCAAAATAAAAAATATATCATTTATTTAACATAAAATGAGTGTGTAGATAAAAAAACTAAAAAAACACAGGTCTGTTTTCTTTAAGATCTTTAAAGGAAACCGTCGTCTGAGCATCAAACAGACAAAAGTCGGCGACTAGTTGGTGAACATCCTTAAATATTCAGCATATAGAGTGAGATGTTTCCATCAGTGTTTCTGGGAAACCAAATCACAGCTAAAAGGAGATTAATATTGAACTTTAATCATGTTTCCTCCTAAAGCAACAGTAAGATTTCCTTCATATCACCGTTTATCTGTATTTCTTCTGATGCTCCGTGGGAGCCATGGAGGATAATAAAGCTCTGTTGTTGTTGACTGGAATTTACCACTTTGCAGATTGAGTCAAATCAGTTTTGGGAAAGAAATGAACAGCTTGTGCTGCCTTAGAAAAGACTTTTATCTTTTTAAATTCTTGACTTAAATCGGTGAATGAATTTAATTGAATAGCAAAACAAATGACAAGCTGAAATAAACTGCTTCCGGTACACATCCAATCAGAGATGCTGATGTGCAAAGCTTTTGAACTTTTGATTTATAGACCAATGTTCTTCCAGGGGAAATACACAGAGCATTTAGTTCAAAGTTTCTTGGAACGTGACTAAGAACAAGGAAATATGGGGTTAATCTTCTTTGTAGAAGACAAAGACATCTTTGTAGGTATCTTTTTGCTAAAAAGTTCAAGCCTTGATCGGCTTTAGATAATGACAGTTTCGTTGTTAAGACTGTTTCTGCTCCTTCAAATGACCAAAAAATGGCAAATATCAATAATTTCTGCTAGTTAATGCAGATGCAGCTTGTATTATAATAAAGTAGACATGAATGCTGATGGCACTCTCTGCTACAAACACCTTTACACAGAAAATAACTTTGCCGCTTATATCAAAAGTCACACCTTGAGCCTGTAAACGTGTTGAACTGCTACATGTGGGACACTTACGCATTAGCTTGTTATGTTTCATGCTTTGATTGATGGCAAGTTTGTGTTTGGATGGTACTGGTTGTGCCAGGTGCAAGTGGGTTCAGGTTGCAGATGCAGGTCATAAACACCACAATGATGAAAGCAAATACCCTTGCTGAGTGCCTGGCACTGTGACTGTGCTACAGTGGGAAGAGAAGCTTATTAAAAAGATGAGTTGCACTCGTCATGCTCACACAGAGACAGAGTTACTCAAGCTATTCCTGTAAACATTGAGGTGAGCTTCCATCTCTCAGATCACAAGTCTAATTTCAGAGCTTGTGTTAAAGCTCAAAGTCTTGTCTCAAAATGAAAGTAGGAAACAGATGAACCAAAGTATTGTACTGTTAACTTGAGACATTGTGGGGAAAGAGTTTTAAATAAATATTTAAACCGTGTGACAGTTCAGTTCTTCCTTTACTGCCAGAAACAGGTCTTTTTGAAGAACATTTACAAGAAAAAAGGATGTGGTTAAGGCTTAAAAGTAGGCAGTATAACAATGCTTCTAGACACAGATTACCAATTTAACATTAGACAACTTGACATATCTTTAAATTGCATTAGTTACCACCATCATTGAGTTGTCACATTAATATTGGTTCATTTTTACACTTAGAATATGTTGCTGTTTTTTTCTCTTAGTGAGGTAATAGCCTAAATTAAATCAGCATAAAGTCTTACCCTGCTGCTTCCAGGAAGTTCGAGGCACAGCGTGGGGTCCATGGGTGGAGACCTCCAGGAGCAGCCCCAGAAACACTCCCAGCACACCAAACCCCATATTAGACTCTGACAGCTTTGGGACTGTGAAGTTTCCCCTAAAAAGAACACACAAAGGCATTACTGAAACCTGCTCTTACAAAGCTTTTTGTAGAGTTCCTCTTGAGCTGATCTTATCATGCAGCACAAACAATAGATGTGACACGCATCAAATCGAGTTCTTTCAAGCTGACAACTACTAGGTCAGATGCATCCTCCTTTTAAAAAAAAAAATAAAATAAAAAATCACACTTGTGTGATGTCACATGTGTTTGGATAAAATCTGTATCTCTAAAATCTGGCCTTAGCAAATTTTGCCTCCCCCCCATCCCACCCAAAAGTCGGGAGCAATGCAAACTGTAAAGGACTGGTAGCTTTAGGGACTTGGGCAGCAAAACAAATGGATGTGATGTGGTACTAAAAGAAAGACTGAAGAGACAGAGGGACTGATGCAACACATTATGATGTCCAACCCCAACAGTGGCAGAATAAACTATTCTGTTCTTGTTTGTAATGCACACAAAAATATCTAGTCAGGTGAACATCCCAGTATGCAAATGACTGCCTCTGTTTAAAAGAACACTTTGCATCGCATTTTATTTTATTGCTTGTGGTGTAAAACGTTACACCTTAGAGGTAATTAAGATCCACCTTTTATTGCATTCTGAGCTGCATCATTGTTGAAACATTAGTAATAGATGAATGGGTTTGACCTGGGTGATGATGACGACAATGACCATAATGATGACAGAATTCCTGGTAGCGATCAGTTCTTATCAGATGGAGGTGTCCTTTTCCATTTGTCAATTTATGAAGCATCCTGCCCTTAACAGCTCTCGCCTGTTGCATTCACCTCAGGATGAGCCTGATGCAGACTCCATTAAGCTGCTTTGTGCCATTTATATGAGCACTGAGCCTATCCAGACCCACCACCACTGGTTGATGTATGTTTAATGAAAGCATGTGCATTATATTCATCTACAGATGCAACTTTGAAGAATTTACAAGTTTTTCTCTTGTGTTGTTTTGAAAGTAGAACACATTTTTACAAATATAAAATGCTTTCTCTTCCAGGAACATACCATGCATCTAGCTGGCAGGTTCGGGTCAACAGGAAAGAAGGGGTAAAAAGCACAAGCTTTAAAGCTTAAGTAAAATATTACATTAAAATCTCTAAATCTGATCTAAATCCTGCTTGTAAAACATGCAGCCAAATTTACTGCCACACTGGAGGGCATTCACAAAATTATCTTAGTCAGTATTCATGTCTGTCAAATAAATTCATTGTGCCACAGAAAGGAGACAAATTACCCTTATTCTACTCCATTATCAACATTGAGAAGACCTCAGCTGGGAAGGTGATTAATAGACATAATTCAATTGTAAAGCTCACGTACTTCCTTTCTTTTGATCCAATTATGTGAATGCAACAGTGTTTGAGGGTGGCTGCACAACTCAAGCTTTGCACCTGGTTTTGTCTTATTTAGACACATAGGAAATTAGCCTTTATGGAATCATGTGCTTCCCGCGTGTTGCATTCACTGAAGGTTAATGTTGTTGTAATAAGCAGAAGGCAGGTGGGTCAGGTGGTTTGTGCGCACTTCTCTTCTGTGAACGTAAACCGATCTGGCACACAGCCGGTTTTTCTGGTTTTTAACCACAAGCTCAAAAGAAGGAGAAGTACCTGTACAACACCTCCAGAAAATGGGCGGCTCAGTCATGTGAAGAATGCAATTCAAGGTTATCAAATGTCTTGAAAAGATGAGGATTAAGTCAAGAAGCTGGGGGTAAAACTTTGTCACGCAAGATGCTATCTTACAAGGAAATTGTGACTTTCTTTAGTGCATCATTGGGTTATTTTTCCTAGCATAAATCTTTTTTCATCCATAGTTACAGAGCAAATTGAAGATCACAGAACAAATATATCATTGTCAATTGCTTTTTAATGACCTGGTGCCCTCATTGTGGCTCATTCCTCTCAAATATAGGTTAGTAATCAGTCACCCAGGGAGGGGGAGATATATGGCACAGAACAAACAATCAATGGGATCCAATGTAGCAAGAAAAAAAGAAGGGTAATGATAATTGAATATTGATTTGGTTTTAAATGAGAACAACTTGCCCCTTAGGCCATGACCCCTTATATTTGTTTTAGTGGAAGATTCCAAAGACAAAAATCCAGCAAAGATGGAATTCCATCCCAGCTAACCATGGACTCCACGCAGCTAAAAGGGGGGTCAAATACACAAGGACCTATTGTTTACCAAGGATGAGGGTAGCCTCCACTCTCCATTCCACCCCCCTCTCAGATCCACGTCATCGCTGCAGAGCAGGCAACAATGAACAGAGAGCAAGGGAAAGGCATCACTTCTCCCTCTACTCCATTTCTTCTACAGTGTTGCCAGCTTAAATGCCAGAGCGGCTTAGCCATGAGGAAAACCTAGAGCCAAGCTGGTCTTTTCAAAGATCACACAAGCCCATGAGATGTGGATGCAGCCCATAAAGAATGAAACACAAACTGTCTGATGACAGCAGCAGAAACTGTTCGTGTCAAACAGAAACAGAAAGGCACAAAAATAGCAACAGTGTTAATGGACAACAATACTGATGCTATGACGAAGAACTCCAGGTGGACTAAAATTCTGTTTTTGTCCTTGGGTATAACGTTGTGCCACATTTCATAACCAACTCTCTCCAAGTGTGCACTCCTGATACCCTCTATCATGTTTGACCGTTCCCAGCTTGAATTTGGGCAAAGCCCAAGATTCAAAACCCTTTGAGAGTCAGGATTACAGTAACAGAGAGAGCATAGTGGCAGCCACCCTATGCTGGTGAGAGATTTAGGAGTGGCTGTACTGGCCTGGGATATTTAAGACGGTAACCATGCTGGCAGGTCTCTTTGAGCCCTTTGTGCTCCCCTCTCAGCTCCTTTGGCAGGGCAGGGACTTGACACCTGCTTGGGGCCTTGGGGTTCCCAGCACTGTGATGTTAACTGGGCGCAGATACTGGCAGGCTGCCCACTGAGGACAGGGCACAGAGAGGGGGAAACTGGAGCTCCGCTTATCTTTGTCCGTCAACCTTGACAATCCTACAGAGTACAAAAACAATTTCGTCTTTTTCAGCTCATTGTATGCCGGTATTCGAGTTAACACTAAAATACAAAAAATCTAATGTAACCACTGGTAGAGACTGTTGTATAGGTGCATGACTATAAAAACTAGTAATCATACTACCAAAGTTTGGACCTTCAATTCAAGCCAGAGGAAACTTCCTAAAAAAGGCCAAAATGACAGGATACAAAAAGTACTAATTGCAAACATCATTTAATGTAATCAGCAGAATAAACCAATTTTCTACAGCAGGTGCCGATATAAATCTCAGTAAACATTTTGGGGGTAGTTTTTATGTGCAGAACTGAAGAAATCTGTCTGAACAGTGTTGTAAAAACCACAGTGACTCTTGCTTGTTACCATTTATTAAGTTAATAAGTTTTCTATTTCCTCGCTGTTTAATTACACTAAGGCAATCTGATCATTTAAACGCTTGATCATCATCATCATCTCCGAAGCCAAGTCATCCAGATCCTTCCAAATTATCTGACTCCCATTTAATTCTCTCATGACATGGCCAGCTGACCTTATTATGGCATGCTTCATGGCAATTTCACCACTTGCCACTTCATTTCCAATGCAAAGAGTGCAGACAAGAAGTTCAGCATCCTGTCAGCTGAGAGTGAGGAGAGGATCCAGAGCGGAATGGAGGGCAATGCGAGGAAGTTAGACATTCAACGCCTGCCAATGTCTCCAACCCTGCACTGGCTGCATTTTCCATGTATTCCCTCATTATCAGCATCAATGCACAGAGATGATCCTCTTCCTTTGGCTGCAGAACGCCAAGAAACTGCAACTTTTCTGACTCCCTCTGCTGATATAATGCCCAATATACTTGATTTTGTGGAAATACTTTGATGTATCTGTATGGTATACTGTGCTGCACTCAGACTTTGCTCACAGTTTTTCCAATTTCTTCTTAAGAGTTTGCTTGACTCATTAAAGTGGTCATTATTCAGTTATATACCTGCATGCCTTAATGGTAGAGCCACTGACAGTCGCTCCACAGACAACATACAACACCATCTTATACTCGCATTTATTAGCGGTACTATCAGTACAGTACCCACCCAGCTGTGTGGATGGTGATAACACTTCACCAACAGCTCAGAATCAGTAAAGCTGCTTCAAAAAATGTTTTCAAAAAGATAAAAAGTAATAACTAGTAATGGTACAATAATCATGCAACTGTTATTACATGAATTAGATCTTAATGCATACATAAAGTTCTGTTGAAAGCAAGCGATGTACGTACAAATTAAATCCTTGTTCCGTTTGATTTGGAGCACCAGTTATACCACAAAAAAGATGATAGCAACGTTAAAGTTATATATGACTGACAAATCTCCACAGCTTTTTGGTTGCCAATGCCTTAATTCTTTGCTTTATCATATGAATTATTTTTTATCTTAGAATGATCAAAATTAGCTAAGCAGTTCAATCTCCAAACTACAGGAAATTGATCAGCTACAAATGTATTAAATTGGCTCCAGTATCTCAAAATATTTATATTAAAAAAAAATAAGTAAAAAGTTTTTGCAGTTTGAGAATATCTTTCCTTTAAAAACCCACAAGGGCTGAAGTTTTATTTTGTTTTTTCTCTCCTTTTTAAATAAATCAAAGTATTTTTTGCTGCAATTTAATAAAATGAGTAAGCTAACAATACTTCACATGAAACAGAATACTGAGACCACAGAGGATGACATACTAATGTGGACAGATGTCTGTTCCAATGCTATTTACAGATTAATGGAGTTTGGCTTTAGATGTGGCACAGACCTGAGTTTCCTCACGAGTGCACACAATAACTGTGGCAACTGTAGGCCAAGAATCCATTGTGAAATACTGCCAGGAGCATCAGAGCTGTGAGCTATGTTTGCAAGCAGGCTGAACCTATTGTCCAAACTACTGACAACAGCTCCAACTAAACTACCATCTGATGATCACAGATATATTTCTTTTGCAACTCCCAAACTGCCACTATATAT
>JBBBVU010000020.1:9906517-9926467 GCA_037177055.1 Atherinosoma microstoma
AGCCACGAGCAAACCAGCCTCCTAATACGTTCAGGTTATACGGAGAGAGGGGTGTCTCAATTCATAGGGCTGAAAACGTTGCCCTTTGCCTCCACACTTTGTTTAAAGACGAAGGGGTAGGGCTAAGGGCTGAGGGGAAGGGCTAAGGGGGGGAATTGAGATTCGGCCTTAGTGTACAGACAACAAATTACAGAAATATAAAAATACAGTATGCCTGTTATAATCTTGATTGATGGTGAAAATGAAGGATTTTTTATTAATTTTGGTAGTGTTGTGTGACTCCTCTAAAGTCACCGGGCATCAGTGTGTTTAGAAACAATTATACAGGCAGCTGCTGCACCATGAGAGGTCTGTGGTGGGGTCACATAAGTTTAACAAAAACCATCCCCACACCAAGTTCCTGCTGCAGGGCAATGGAAATTTTGAATTCATCAATTACTTTAAGTATGGTGAAATTGAAATCAGTGTGTTAAAATAAAACCAAAGTTTTGTGAACTCTCTTCTAACTCATGTGGAATTATCAACTCAAGTTTCTTCCACAACCTCATGTACTTACAGCAATGTAAAATTCATCAAGTTCATTTAAGTTCTACAAATTCAAATCATTCCAGTTAATTGTACACAGTAGCTTAACAAAACTGAGTTTGCTTTTATTTATTTATTTAAGAAAAGCCAACTAGGTTCATTTTTACGTTGTATTCCACAGAAATTAACATTACCCCTCCAACAAGTCCGCTTCATGTTGCTCTGTTAATTTTCTTCAGATTTGAGAAAGTCAAGGACATTCATAGCTCTGCTGCAATGCCCGGCAGAAACATTCAGTGATATAGGCCAAGCAAGCCGCAAGATAAACGAGACATTGAGTAAACGGAATTTGAATTTGTTTTAGTCATTAACAAAACTAGTATTAAGATAGGTTTTCATCTTGAATGATGAAGATCAGTTATCCTAGCATTAGTGTCTGCACTCTACTGAGTAGAATTTATGACAAATGGGCTGATTAAGATATATGAAGCTACATAAACTAACATGATAAATAATTCTGTTAACTGCTATCATACAATCCAAAACATGAAGCATCGTGTAACTCTGTATAAACAACCCTGGTAATACACGATAATTACAAAGCTACAGGGCTTACTATGATCTGATCCTGTCCCCTTTAGAATGGCAAGTCATCCAGCATCTGCCTGCATGCTAGTGGCTATTCATCAGAATGAAAGGTAGCAAGCCCCCTCATGCAGACAGACTCAGCCTGCTCAGCAAGCAATTTGTTACAAAGGGGACTGAAACCGAAAAAAAAGGACCCAACATCCATCCTGCTGTAAAAATATCCAAAACCATCTGGAAGCTAACCCCCAACTTAAATTATAATGATGGACTCCCACTTTGGAAACCATGAAGGCTACAGAAACCTATTCCGGATTTTGTCTTAAAGTATGACTTGAAAGCATATACCGCATATCGGTTGTCCTGAGCCACAACCACAAATCACAGCAGAAACTTTGTGTTGCTGCATAAGAATCGGAGCTGATTGCAGCAGACGTATCCACTTCTGAGGATTTATGTTGTGCTACCTTGCTGAGAATGACCAGTGCAACTGGGAAGTAGACCAAGGTCCAGAGCACCAGCAGTATGTTTTTCCAAGAGGGCTGGGCTGGCTTGGCAGGAACTCGTGTCCTTGTCTAGCTGCCTGACACATTAGGAGAAGCAGCCAACAAACTTACATCTGTTTGTGCCTAGGGGAGTTTTAATGGGTGAGTCCAGTTGGTTTTGAATCATAACAAAAAAAAAAAAAGAGATGTGACTGAACAAAATAAAGGGATCCTTTTGTCTTTCATGCATTTCATTTTTTCCTTTTGTTTTGATTCATGCCATATTCCTTCATTACCCATGGGGCTCTGCTGACAGTAAGTCAGAGATTTAAGTGTGTTACCCTAATATCTGCTAATATAGCATTGAGCTGCCAGCCTCAAGCAGAGCTTAAATCACAATTCATCTCCATCTGGAGCCAATTTATAAATTTCCCTCCACACATGCAGCAAAATTCCCAAATATCTGCGGATTCAAGTGTAATTTTTTTTTTAAAGATTCTTTAACACAAGAGGATTTGCTCAGCTTTGCCATTATCATCTGCAGGATAGACATCATCCTCCAGCTGAGACACGCAAAGCCACTGAGTCAAAGCCTCATCATGTTAACAAAGTCAGCTGAAAGCCGGTGAACAGCTGCGCGACCTCCACTCCGCAGCTGGCTACTGGTCATAAAAACTCCAACAGATGATGCAGCAGTCATCGCACATTATTCATGGTGAGCTCATTGGATGACAGATGGGAGGAAAAGTTTTACTTTTAAAAAGCCAGATCAAGGATTTACAACGTTTAAAGCTAAATGATGATTAGGTGTACTTTCTGATGAGCACCAGGGTGGAAACAAGTGGTTTCTACTTACACTGAGATTAAGTATGTAAAATTAAATTGTAGGCAAACCATCAATGACAATCCAGATGGCTAAATTAAAGAAAAGAGCTTGTGTTAAGCAACACTATAGAGGGGATATAAAATGGAAACCCTCCTATATAATTACTAGTTGTTAGACCCCTGCTGAGCTAGCATGTCGACATAAAGTGGCCACAGCAAAGGCAAATGACGGGTCAGGTCCAGTAAAGGGTATATTTAGTATACTGATGGCAAGCTTTTTAAAAACAACACACCCTTTCCCTGAGTCATATGGCTCTGGAAGATCTGAAAAACGTTCCTATAAACATGCAGACGAGTAAAATAAGTTAACTAGAGGATTACTGTGTGGTGTTCCCGGTCCTAGGACTGAATATGCCTCTGTAGTCCGACATGAAAACATAATCACCAGGCTCTTTTTCTTTTAATTACAGAAGGGGGAAAAAAAGTGGGAAAGTTTTACTATTGCCATCTGCTATGGCAAAAATACAAGGGACAGAAGTTCCGGGGATCACCTTCAAAAGCCACTTTTCAAATTTGAAAATTGGCCCTTTGTTGTCATTCAGATGTGAAAATATCCAAGTAGTGTCCAAGTGGAACAATGTTAATCACCTATGGAGGCAGCTCACAGGTGATTCTGCCTCACTATTGTGGCTTAAAAAACATCTAATGAAAATATTCGCGTCTTGCCACTTTTTTTGATGTGAATATTGCTAATCCAAAGTAAAGCCTGGGTTTAAAGGGAAGCCATAGCTCACAGTTAAATCATAAATCTTTGATTTCATGTTATTTCCTTGAGGCTACTGCAATGCCGGCTTGGCCTTGGGGCATATAATGTGGAGCTATTTTGGGAAGCTGCAAAAGCCCAGCTGAAGGCTCTGCGGTTCCCAGCTGAAGGTCTTGTGGTCCCAGGCTGAGGAATGGTAGTCTCATCTGTGGTTGTTTTCTTAAACAGCAACAGCCAAGGACAGGTGTCTCTGGGTTTGGGGTTTAAAACCAACAATTGTGCAATAAATGTCTACATGACTGCAAACATTTTACAGCTTTATTTTGCTCAGTGGTCAACAAATATGGTAAACAAAGAAACTGTATTTCAAATGACAGGTTGATGTCCCCACCAGCCATGGAACATTTGAGGGAGCTGTAAACCTCACTACCAGTCTGCTATATTTCCTTCTACCCTTTCTGCCTTTCAACAGTACTCCTTTATCTCATACTTTTCTCTCAATACAGTCTTCAGCAGGCACCGATTTCATGGTGGTAATTCTGGCCGGCAGAGACACAAACCTCCTTTGGAGTGCTGTGTGAACCCCCCCTCAATCACCCACAGGCTGCCACAACACTAAGTGTGTCCTTCTGAACTTGGCATACCAGCACACACACTAATTTCACTGCTTCCATCACAGCACAGAGGGATAAACAACACAAAGCAAGGTCTAAAACATTAAACACCTATCACACCAATTTCTCGTGATCTGGCCAGCAGATTTAGGTCAAGCATTCTCTTCCAGCACAACACACACTGCACGCAGTTTATAATCACAGTGGGAGATAAACTATTCATTCTTTAATAAAACTTGAATATTGTATAGAAATTAGGATCCTGCAGGAACATCTCTCCATTACTTTGGCAGAGGCTCCTAAGTACCAGGAGGTAGCAGCCTTGCAGAAGAAAAGAGGAAAAAGTTTTGGACTGAAGTTTTATGGTGATGGGTCAGTATTTTTTTGTACATTAGTGTCTGAGAACACGCATCTTGTCAACATCCTCAACAGCTCATGAGCCAGGTGGCAGACAAACTAAACGCAACACTGCTAGTAATCCATGGTGTTACACTGTGATGTTATTATTGAGATGTGTGACTAGGCACAGTTGAAATCAAAGATCAATGGCTAAATGTTTATTGGAATCATGTTTTGTGTTTTATACTGCACAAAGTGCAGAATTAGCCATTAGCTTCAGAAATCTTAAGTAGTTTTAAACTACAGCTAGACAAGAAAACATGAAGCCATTTGAATCGTGCTTGCTTACAGTGTCAGAGTTAGACTCAACTGCTGACAGCGATGCAGCTTGTTGGCTTCAGATAGAAAATGCATATTACTATAGTTCACACAGGGAGAGAAAAATATAAACACATGCTTCCGCTCTTTTCAGGATCGCATGTGGCTGAACAACTTCCTGTACTAAGTTTTTTTCAGTGATACTGAAGCTTGAATTCTCTATCGGCTGCTGCACAAGCTTCCTTTTTTTTTTGCAAAGCAGAAGCCATGTCTAAAGTAGAAGTTTGTTCTAAATCATTATGAAGTAAATAACTAAAACATATGCATAAAAAAAAGGAACAAATGTGTTCTATCTGTAATGTGTACATCTTCAACTAATATGTTCTGTTTTTTTTAATTATGAGAAAAAAAGACTTTTGAGGTTGAGGATTAAAATATTTTAAAACTGCAGGTCAATCTTTTGAAACAGGTCAGAGTTGTTTACCACAAACTAAAGTGCTGCTAAGGATACATATTTTGATTACCTCTTGAACATGCCTATTTGTAATGCAACCAAAAGAACAGGCTCACAATAACCTTTTCAGGTTTGACAACAGTGGTAACCCAGACACAGACATTTGCAGTTCTCATTAAAGCACACAAACAACTACTTTCCACCCAATGCTCACATTTTGGCTTAATGGTTTTATTTGCAGAAAGGTAATGGAGACACTCTAGAGGTCCTCATATGCCAGGTTTCTCTCTTACTAGAGCCATATGCACATTACTTTGGCACTTGAAGAAAAGCTACAGTGCTTAGATACAGTTGCTAAGTCATAACTGGACAATCATTGTTGTAGCTAGGCACTTAGCAATTTTAGAGCAAAGCCAACGGCCACGAGAAGGCAGCTGTGAATGTGTACTAAATGCTTTTCATTAAAAGCATTGTTATACAGCAATTAAGCTTACTTTGGAGTGAATTCAACAACAAGCACCAAAAGTTTAAGATGAAAGAAACACCGATCACAAGGAGTGGGCATGGCAAATAATTGGTGAAATTAAAAGGCGGGAAAAAAATCACAGCAAAAAAAAAAAATCAAATCAGAGTGGAATCGCCCAGGTTTGTTCATGCAGGGATTGGGAGAAAGGACAAAACAAGCAAGGCCTCAAAGATGGTTACAAGTGGGGGTTGGATAAGCATGCAACATTCGTGTTGAAGCTTGCAGGCTTCTGAGAAGCTCAATATCAGTCTGCAGAGCAAACACGGAGGCAGGCAGGGAGGAGGGAGAGGAGTAGAGTTTCTGACCTGTGGCTCCTAAAAGATGCGACGCTCTTCCTCTGGAGAGAATTATAATATCCTCAGGCTAGGGAGGGGGGGGGAAGAAGACAGAAAGATCAGACAAGACAGTTATGTGGAGTCAGTGAGTGTGTGCCTACAGGGGAAAGAAGGTTGTACATGTGTGGTTAGTTGTCAGAACATGGATGATGAATCACTGAAAACACATGTTGCACATTTAGAAATGTCATTAAATATCATCAAACATTGATGAATATCATCCAACTATCTGCACACACACAGATGAGAAAAATCATTCTAGAAAGGACAAAACATTATACAGCTTGAACATGCTTAACCACCAAGCCAGTGTTACCATATGATGATGTATATCAGGATACTGTGTTGTTTTTTTTAAACCAAGGACAAATGGTGTGCAGTCAAATGATAAAAATAATCTTAAATTTCCCTGATCTGCTTTACACGAGGTCTGTGACAGCTAAACTACTTCACTGTTCCACTTCCTGGTCTACTACAAAGGGTTGGCTGTTTGTGAGAAAACTAATAAAAATGTGGTCAGTCACGTCTTTGAAACCATGTAATAAAATTAAAGTATTAGCCCTTAAAAACTGTTGAACTAAATCTGCTCTGGTTGTGCTAATCCAATAAGAGGTCAGGTATGGCCCGACCTTGAACATGCACAACTTCTATTCTGAGAAAAGTTTGGTCAATTTACAGGGAATTGATCATATTTAATTGGTGGCTATGGATTAAGTTCTTATATTGTAGAAGAGTTTCATCCACTTCCAAATTCTTCAGGATGTCTTCCTAGATGAAAAGAAAACTAAATTTAAAGCTTGTTGTGTGCTACAAAGCGAGAGCGCTTATTCACATAAAAAAATACACAGATTGTTTTCTTTTTCATGAGAAAGCATATATATATATATACAGGGACTGAACTGCTGACATACGGATTAGTAGACTAATCAGCTCAACCGATGCAACCCCTGAAGCGATCATCTAGCTTTTCAAAAGGTCGCTTCAGATTTGCTTCCTAGAGAATGACAACCTGGCTAGTTTTACCCCGAGGGAAGCACAGACAATGTACTGCTCCACAATTGTTCAAGAAAAATGACAAGTATGTTCTTGATGGAGTTCTTGACCTCCTGACTTCTATGTCTTGGAGACAGCTGGCACTTTTAGAGAAGAGAGGCACTTGGTCTGTGGGTGGGAACTGTAGACCCGACTTAACGTTTCCTCTCTGTGCAAGTTTGAGATTCCTCACGAAATTACAAAAAGCACACTAAACGGTTGTCAGAAGAGGACTGACTACTTTGGGTCTGATGGTAGCCAATTAAATCAGATTTTATCATTTTTATTTTATAATAAAATACATTTAAAAAATATTTCAATTGCACCTAATGGACATAAATGAACCAAAATCATGCAACGGGAATAACCAAAACTAACTTGAGAATATTTTTGCTTTGATGTGGGAACAAGAGGAAAAAGTCTGAAGTTGGCAGAGCAAATCATCTTTACAGTGGTTTAAACTGTTGAACACTATCAGTGTTGTGCATCACTGATTAAGCTAAAAGAGTGCAAATATTTCAGGAAATAAACTTCAGTCAGCTGGATCGTTCTATTGCTTTCATTTTTATGCATGGAAACAAGGTTTTTTAAAGCTGAATGAGGGACAGTAGAAATCTTCTTACTGCCATTGTGACAGATGGTTGGGCCTCCTTTCACAACACTTTCCAGTCTGTTCCTTTAGACTGCTTCCCTGAGCAAAATGAAAACCCTTACAGCAAGGCTGAATACATTCTCCCTGCTCAAGTACTCCAGCTTTATTCCCACAGTTCTTTACAATCCAACACTGTTTGAGTGGAAAACATGGGCTCAGGCTTACTTTGCCTTGACTTCAGTTCAGTTTGTCATGCCCCCCCCCCCAAAAAAAAAAAATTTCATTATCAGTATGCTATACCAATTTTTTTTTTTTAAATCTAATTTATCTCACATTTAAAACCAGACCAAAATGGGTCTTGCTGGCAAAGCAAAAAAAAAAAAAAAGCAGTAAATTATCCCTTGTCCCACAATAACAGCATGCATCTTCCAGACAAGGGAATTCAGGTCACCTAAATCAACCCAAATATGCAGATATGGTAAGCAACTGCAATGCAGAGCCCCTGCTTTACTGTATAAAACAATAATCAGATTATGTTGAGCAGTGATGACACACAACAGTCTACCAACATGGGTATTTTTTTAATCCGAGCCCCCCCCCATAACCAAAGCCAAGGATGTTCACAAGCATTACCTTTGTGCTGCCTCTCTCAGGTTTCACATTTAGAAAAGTGGTGACCACACTATCCTGTGATCAGTTAGCTCAATTTACTTTCTTTCGTCAAGTATGGATTTCAGCCAATTTCAAATGCTAACAAACTGAGATCAGTTCCATGATTTTCATTGCTTTAAACTATTCACAATCATCAAGGTCAAGAGCCACGCTGGGTGACTGCAGGGTGTTGTAATGCTATTCCACTCTGTACACAATGTATCACTGTGTTTTTCCCCCCCATCATCTGCACTTTCTAAATCATTCTGTTACTCAGGGACTAACAAGAACATCTATGACAACAAGCACAAATAAACGAAGGATTAAATCTCCACTTCTCACCATCTCCTGATAGCGTCAATTGAGGTCTTGGGGCAGATGACAGATGTGGAAGATTGATGAGCTGTAGGCCAAAGGGTGCATCCCCCTCGACATCCTTAGGAAACACTTTGACTTTGCTTTCCTCGGCTCCCACAAAACCCTGTGACAGCTGATGCAGAGTTTTTACAATGCAACCACGAATCCTAATGAAACCGTGCCTTTCCATGTCTCAATTCAAGGGGTGTTGAGAGGGGTTTGGAGCCCGGGTGCGAGACGGGCAGTGACTCACACCACGCCCTGGGTGACACGGCGGTCTGGAGAGGTGACGGACAGGAAATGGAGATGTCACGGGTCTAGAGTATTTAATTGATGAGTGGACTTGAATGAGGACCAGGCAAAGCAGGCCTTTTTCAAAGTCTTTAAGCCAGAACAAATGCATTAATGACACTACTTCAAATTCCTGCCATTGGTAAACATAATGACAGGAAGTGCTATTGAACTCACTTCACTCTTGACACATGATTTTCTAAAAGAGCTGATAAGAAGGTTCCAGTTTAAACTTATCACTAACAAACTTGAGTGGAAATCCATCAAATAGCTTGGCTGAGGAGATATTCAGGTCCGAGTAGTGATGGTATAGAATATTTCTGACTTCTCCAGGTGGTTAAAAAAAAAAAAACTAAAGGAAAAAATTATACCTACTAATTGCAGATTGCACTGCACCAAGAGCTCTAAACTCTTTTAAGACCTCAAAGTCCAAACTGAGGTTTATGCATTTATCATATTGTTTATTAGATTCCATTAGCCTGAAAATATGCATGCTTGTTAAATAACTTTACATGTGAAAACCCTCCCTGTCAAGGATGCAACTTAAGAGAAAACATTTAGTATTTAGTGGGTTTCAAATTGCCATCAGTTTGCCATCAGGTTTTGTTCTAGTAAATCACCTTTGAGATAGCATTCTTCTCCATTGATCCGACAGCAGCTTAACATGTCTGAGTGAGCTCCCTGGTCACTTTGCTGTGGACAGCTGTGATGTAAGCTCACCAAGTCTGACCTTGCTACAGTATTGTATCACTTTAAACACAGATCTAGTCTGAACTGCAGGAAAAAAAACAGACAGGAATGCACATTTTTCAGATTTCTTTTGTTGACAAAGCCAGCAATAGTTGCTGTATGCATCAGTAAAGCCACTTTTAAAAATGTCACTTTAGACTCATTGCTATCAACTGGTTTGGATGATGCCTTCTGCTACCATAAGAAATTGACTGTACAGGCTATATCACACATGGCTGTAATAAACAGTGTAGTTGTAAATGACTGGAAACAAAACTTGTAAGCAGAAGACAAAAGCAGTCATCTTGGCCATATCGTAGAGGAACAAAGAAGCTTCCAGTAAGTGGACATTTTTTCATGGTAAGTACAGCTTATGCAAATTGTCTTGAAGTAGAAACAGTAGATCGTTCATGTGCTCAGTCATGCGAATAAAATCTTCCTTATAATGGAACTGATTTGCAAAGTGTTTCAATAGCATTGCCTCTTTTGCACAAATAATCAATGTTTGAAAAAGAGAAAAACTTTGTAAAATTTGAGGAAGTTGTCAAATTTTGTCTGCTCAACCAACCATGTCTAATTCAACACTTAAATGCCTGGATGAAGAAAAACGTTATTAAAAAGGTGTAACATATTTCATGTTGAGAAAAAAAGCTTGACAGACAACTTCTAGCCTGACTCCTCTGAGACCAACATGAATCCACACATGCAGCACTCTTGGCTGATACAAACAGGCAAAGCTGACATATTTATACAGAGTAGGCTGGGAAAGGGCACTCATCTCTATGACACTGCGGTCTTCCAGTAAAACCCCCTCGCCAACCCCTCACATACACACAACCTGTGCAGCCACCCTTACTGCAGATCTATAAACATCCCAAGTCTCTGACAAGGCTGTCAGCGACACCACCACAGGTGGGGGAGGGAAGCAAAATGAAAACAGAGTAAGATAGAAAACAAGCTTTGATATTCTAGTGTAAAAATACATAGGTTAAAAAAGGATAGTGAAATGAACAAGAAAGTGGATTATTCTAATCGAAAATTATAGAGTAAAGAAACGTGAAAGTATAGCTCGAGGGCTTGTGGAACAATGCAGCTTTTTTATCCCACATTTTGCTTTTGATTTGTTTTTTTTTCATATACAGGACACACTAGGAAGAAGATGCAAGCGAGTTTCAGGATGCAAGTTTTACACTTATATAGGTAAATTGACCTTCTACCTAAGGCTATGTTGTCAAATCTGCATAAAGGATGGATGGATGGACATTGCTGTAATATGTATATGCACTAAGGCTGCACGATATTGGAAAAAAACTTACATTGCAATTGTTTCTAACCCTACGGTATACTCCTGCCATCTTGTTGACAATTAACTTACACTGACCCTACCTCTTTTTGTGAATGTTACAAGTATGGTTTTTTGTCTGTATTTGAGAGTTATTCTTATGGTTATCTTTTATTGCCTCCTTGTATTGTCATAGGTCCTGAGTACATGTTTCGTTCTATCATGTGCAAACATGAATTGTGTTTTACCACACCCTTGAAAATTGATGAGAACATGTTGAGTTAATTTGCCTCCTACATTGCAGGACATGCGATGACGATGCTCAAATATATTGTGCAGCTCTAATGTGCAAACACAAAGCAGTGCATAGAAGAGGATTATGAATACTTGAATTCAAACTGAAAAAAATCCCCATCTACAGGCACTAAGGAGCAAATCTGGCTTTTGAAACTTTCCTCATTGCACAGCATCCAGGCACAGTAAGAGGCCGAACTTCAAATCCAGCTGATGAAGCATGTTTATTTTTGTGAATGTAAGAGGACAATTGCAGATGGGTAATCGACTCCTGTGTCGTAAGCAACGTCGGCATGGAAAACACAAATGCAAGCCTCTTTTTACTAGATAAATCTCAAGCATGTGCTCTTGACAGTCAAATCAATTTTGTTGGAAAATGTAAGAAAACTATGTAGAATACAAAAACAAAAGTATCCCACTTGTAATAGATGTGCCGACAGGCTAACTTGTATCTGGGAATACCAAGAGGAATGCACATATCTATAGGAATGTCCACTGATATCCTGCTAAGTGTAAATGTTTACTCATGAGTGAGACTGAGGGAAAAAGGGGGACATTTGGAAGAGAAAACAAGCAGTCGTCTTCTTGTGCTTTTGTATGAATCTTAAGTAGTCCCATGTTGAGGAAGGCTTTGTTCGGAGTCACTGTCGGGGGGCACGTCCTCCAACTTTTCCCTTCACTTCCTTTTAGCATAACATTTATCATTCTTCCCAGTCAAACAATAATCCTACAAGGAGGACTAGCATCTAGCACACAATTAGACGCCTCTCTTCACAGTCACCACCAATTTCTCGTTGCTTGGATACCTTTTATTAAGCAGGGCAGCTTGACAACATCATCATCTCTTACTTAAGAAAAACTCCCAACTTTCATGCCTATGGATTAAGTCCTGCATAGTCTTTATAAAATATCTCCTGAATGTTATGTGAAAATAAAGTTTCTGAAAGCATCTCTGCTTGTTATTGTCTTTGCCTTACATCCAAAAACACTTAAATGTCTGCAAAAAGTGAAATGCACCCTTAAAGGAATGGTTGAAATGGCACAACCCTCTAATTTGACAGCAAAAAGTCCCCTGGGGCAAATATAGCATTATCCGGATGTGCAATATTTTACGCTGACATTATTGCATGCAAGTGCTAGCCAGGGAAGATCCCTAAGGCCCGTCTTATAAAAAGATAGTTATTCACCAGGCCTCTCTGCACCTTCTCCACTCATCTCTTGCACTTTCAAAAGGGCAAACAGGTGCATTAGTAATAAGTAGAGAGATGATGGAGGTTGACTTAGAGCAAACAAGCACTCGTTAGGATCATTTCAGCCATATCTCAAACTTGTATCATTTCTGCATCACTTTAATCAAAGTATTCTGTTTCTTTGAGATTATTGCAGGCCAAACTTTTTTTTTTTTAATCTACGCCTTTCATTTTTTTCTGTAAATCTCTCTCTCACACACACACACAATAGTCTTGGCTTTATTTGGGCCTATCCCTTTCAGCTGACTGGCCTGTACCACTTATTCCGCTTATTATGGATGCTGACAGCCGATTATTTTGCTTACTGCACCCAAATTCTCCATCGTCTATAGATCAAATCCAGAAAACACTGGACTGAGAGACAAAGCCAAAGTTGACCAAAGACACAAAAGCAAAAAGAGATAGGGAGAAGAAATAGAGATGGGGTGCAAACTGAAAAGGGGGAAGGGAAAAAGAAAGAGGAATTCACCAAAAAGGAGGAAAATAAACCAGGATAATACCAAGAAGAAGCAATAGAGGAGCAGTATGGCAAAGGCTCAAAACCCTTTAAATGACTCTGTTTTGTCAGGGAAATAAAGACCAGCTAACAGCAGCAGCAACATACCAGCACAGTGAACGAGAATGCAAATCAGCCCTGATGCAAATGTCATATGTCTTCAGGGGCAACACAGACTGTCTTTATACCAACCCCCCACCACAACACACTTCTCTCTGTGCAATCTGAGCCCCTGTTTCTCCTCCAATTCCGCACTCGAACACACTCACACAAAAATTTCCATAAGACAATCTCAGACAAAGTGTGAAAAGTGCAGCAACATCATCTCCTTATTCCATGCTTAATTAAAAAGGTGGAGTATTGAGAGCCTTTAAACACACACGCACGTTGAGGAGTCACTTACTTGTCGGTCATGGCGTCGGCTAGCGAATATTGATTCATTAAATTTCCTTTTTACTTTTCCTCAAATAGATGGAAATGGCTGAAGAGATCCAATGAAAGTGTCACAACACAGATCTGCAAGACAAACATGAGACATTACTTTAGACTAAATCATTAATCCATACCTAAAGTAAGTATACAAGATTAAACCAAAAGTCACATAGAAAATTTAGCAAAAACTTAGTTTAAGGCAGCAACTGACTACTACCTTCTGTCATGAACCAAAGTGAAATATCAAAATAATTTCATTTTAGAGTTCAACAGAATATTCAAATGTAGCAGGGATTTTCTGTTATTTTGAGTCTCATTTAGAAGATGAAAATTAAAGAGAATGGAAAGTCTTTTTTTTATTAAACTTCCCCTGCAGCACAAATAAATAAAATTATAAACTGAGTTGAAGTGTTCTTTTGTCTAATTAGAAGATCTGATACAACCAGACACATCTGACCTGACAAAGATTAAAATGACATGGTTCAGCAGCTGGTTCTGGTCTGTGCTTGTAAACAATAAACTCCCTTAACCGACTGGCGTCTTCCCAGATACGATTTTATATTCCAAATATTCCCAGACAGAGCAAATTTCTGAGGCAGAACTTTATCTTTTTTTTTATTCTTGTGGATGTATACTGCAGTTATTGTTTCTTTTTCCTCAATATGGTTTCAGTTAAAACATCATCTTCTACCATACCAAAATATTAACCACAATTTCCATAAACCCAGTGATGTTTACATTTCCAGAGACAAATAAATAAAACATATTTTTGCCATTAAAGCTCAAAGTTCCTATGCTTGAGAAGATACAATAAACATTTATCTCATTTTCCTTGAACGATGGCTAAAACAATGTGACAAGCTGCATATTAATTTTGTGTTGACAGATAACACAATATTTCTTAAACATTAAAAAGATACAGCATATGCCAATTTCACTTGAAAATTAAAACATTACTATAATGAATTATTTACAGAATGTCTACAGACTCATCTGTAGCATTCTCATTGTAACATCTATTTAGTTCGAGGAATCCATTGAGACTGAGTTGCAGTACATCATTTTGCTCCTGTAACTTCATGCCTCTGATGAAACACTGCATTATCAACACAGGTCTGGCTTCTTTTGTGATAGCCACTGCAGATTTACACAAGGAAAAAAAAAAAGAAAATGCAGATCAGGTTGTTGTCCAGGCTGGTACCACATCTAAGTTTGCAGACATGCTTTAAGGCCTGACCTCTTCAGCTTCCTTGGGATACCGCTACCATGGTTACCGAGGCAGCCCACCAGCCAGCTAGCTAGCATAAATAGAGTGCAACAAGAAATCCACAAGATAGGTAGCTGGCAGTGTGAATCCAGTCACGGATGAGAAATTCGGTGGATCAGAAGATGAATAATTCATTAAATTGCACCAATAAAAGGGACAACTCATCAAAAAGGTGCAAAAGACACTGTATGTTTGAGAAACAATAAAACAGACCTCTTAAGATGCTTATTTGTGAATGCAAAAATGTTCTGCCACCATTTTGAAAGACATGATTGATCAGCAAACTCCAAAATCTGCCATTAGCTCTTAAGCTAAACTGCCTTTAAAAGATTACTGTGGCAGCATATAAGATTAATAGATTATACCCTGTCACTTAACACATTGCTATAAAGCAGACTATGACCTGCCAGAGTGGGATTTAGCTTGTGTAAGCAGATAAACATTAAATAGCAATTCACAGACATCCGAGTATGGATAACAGACACGAAGAACAGAAGTGAATTAAGGTCTCGACCCCACCCAAACCAAAGCCAGACATCAGCCTTGGAGCCAGCAGCAGTTCATCTGTTTGGAGGCCATGGCTGCCAGTTTCCTTTCACCTCTTACACAACTACTGTTCACCTCCCCTGGACTCTGACAAAAATGCACTGGACAGGAATGGCCCTGCAGACCAAGGTTCAGTCTGTCTGTAATTTTCCTGATAGCAGTTTGACGAACCTTTGTCTGTCTGTCTGTCCATATTCAGGGCACAAACAGGCATTAGCTGTACACACCCACGTTTTTCTGACAATCAATTTAGACGCCATTTCCGATGGTATATCAGCTGCTATGTTCTTCAGAAATAATGTCAAAGAGAAAAGATACAAACATTAGTGGTAACCTGAACAGAGTTGATGTTTACTTAATGGCTGCAATCATGTTTGAATTATTCCTCATGTTTAATCCATGACACCAGAAAAAGTTAAAATGCCAGCTTTGGCTTCCTTTAGTTTTGATTACGGCACAAATTTGCTGTGGTATTTTTTTCGATAACCTTCTGCAATGTCACAAGATTTATTTCCACCCAGTATTGCATTAATCATTCACCAAGATCTTGTATTGGTGATGGGAAAGTCTGACCACTATGCAAAGCCTTCTCTAGCACATTCCAAAAATTCTTAATGGGGTTCAGGTCTGGACTAACCTGCTCATTCAGTTTATTCGGGTAGTCAGCTGACATTGTTTTGACATATAATGTTGTTGAACCTAGACCTGACCAACTGTAGCAACCCCAGATCATAGACTTCACCCACAGGCTTATACAGTAGACACTAGGCATGATGGGTGCATCACTTCATTTGCCTCTCTTCTTACCCTTATATACCTATCACTCTGTAACAGGGTAAATCTGGACTCATTAGACCACATGACCTTCAGTCCAATCTTTATGCTCCCTAGCAAACGGAAGCCTTTTTCTCCAGTTAGCCTCGATATTTAGTGGTTTTCTTTTGACTGCACAACTGTTCAGTCCCAATCCCTTGAGTTCCCTTCACATTGTTCCTGTGGAAATGCTCTTACTTTCACTATTAAACATAGTCCTGAATTCTACAGTTGTTTTTCTTCGATTTGATTTTATCAAACATTCAATTGATCACCATCATTCAGGATTTTTTTCTAACCACATTTTTTCTTCCAAGACGATGGGTCCCCACTATCCTTCCAGTTTTTAATAATGCATTGGACAGTCCTTAACACAATTTTTGTCATTTCTACAAGCAAATGATTCAACCATTTTTAAACTGACAAACATCTTGTCCATGACCACGGGATGTGTCTGTCGACATGGTTGTTTAAGAAATTAGAGGCTACTCATTGCATCAGTTGGGGTTAAATAACTTGTTGCCAGCTGAAAGATAATCGCCCATGCAATTATTAACCAATAGGAGGCTCGTACCTATTTGCTTAGTTAAATCCTGGTGACATTTATTTTAATCTTTTTTTTTGGCCAGTGTATATACTTTATAAATGCCAGAGCTTATGCCTTTTACCCCGGTACCCTGCTAAAAACTGTCCAATACAAACTCTAGTGATGACTTATGTTAAGGCCAGGTGGTGATAAAACAGTCTCAAAATTAGATGGCATGTCATGTTTTTGCTGATCTTCGTGATAAACATGAGATGTTTTCAGTCTATCCAGATACAGCTGTGTAATCAAGATCAATCAATACAGAAAATATGATTATTTTATTTTTGCAATATTGCCCACACTAGTCTATGTAGTGCTATCCAGCAAAAAAATAATTAATTGTCTTTTCTTTCTCAAGCAAAGAACAAAAACAAAGCTGTATCCATGCCCAAATTTTACACTGAATGTAGAGCAAGATGAGGAGCAGTAAGAAATTTACAGTTAGTGGTCTGAAGTGGGGAGAAAAAAAAAGGAAAACTGGTTTCCACATGTGCACAGCAGAGATAGAGACCTGCACAGAGCCAGGAGAAAAATGCTCTTTCATGTAAAGTGATAGCACTTGGAAATATGTTGCCTAGCTTTGATCTTCCTGCACCCAACAATCACAAACTTGTGCTTAATGTAGCTTTCCAGGAGAAAACAGACTTATCTTATTAAAAAGCAAAAAGATTTTGAGACTAAATAAGAATACTGTCACTCATCCAAATGGAGGCAGATCAACAACTTAAACTTAAATGCATCTTGAAAACCTGCAACCCACCACAACACTGAATTATTTACTACTCACATGAGATTTGGATAAAAATAGCAAGCACCATGCTGGAGACACACTGCACTGCTCAGAGTAGGCTTTAAAGCCATATCCTCTGCTATGGCAGAGGAAGAAAAAGGTGTCAGCATTGCCAATGGTTAACACACTTGTCTGTGCCAACATGAGGTGTGTGCAACTTGCATCTTACCATTATCTGAAAAGGAAGATCCTGCACGCTGAGAAGAAAGAGAAGCTCTTCCAACATGGCTCACTGTCACAGTTACAACAGGAAATCAACTGCTTGCATGATGGATGAAAGAAAAGAAACAGAATATGATCTTCCAGCTCAACTAGAATGTAACCTCCTTCCTCTCTTTTCTTCAGCCAAGCTTCTTCTATCACGATCGCTCCCTTGGTCTCCCACTGACCCTCCCTCCGCTAGCCCTCCATCTAGAGTGATAAACACTAAAAAGAGCACAAGATGCTTCAAAGGGTGGAGAGTCCCTGCATTAAAGACCCATTTCACTACGGCACATGCCAATAACAGTCTGTCTCCATCTGACTGTGACAATACATGGATTGCATCTCCCCGGTGTCACTGCAGTCAAACACTGCTCGGCAGCGGAGAGCGACAGCACACGAATTGCGCCTCTGGAAACCGTCAATCCACACAATTGGTGGGGAGGGGGGAGGGGGAAATTTGGGGTGGCGGGTGAGGGGTGAAAAGAGGGGGAAGGGGGCTGAGGTTAGCATGTTGTGTGTCTGTGGGAGTGTGTCTATTGTTGGGGGGACATTTTTGTCTCTCCTTAGAGGGATTGAATAGAGACAGCAGGTTCAGATGATGCCGTCTCTCAGCAACATGTTCAGTCCACAACATAAATGCACACACACGTTAACTGTAAAGACCATTTGCATCCTCAGGCGATGAATCAGACATCTACCTATGCAAACACAAACCAAAAAGGGAAAAGCAACAAGCTGGTTGAAAGAAAACTGGTTTTGAGGCGTTAATCGTGAGCTCAACATCTTTCTCATGCAAAACAATCACCTTTAAAAAAAACTGAGTATTTGACTAATCAAGCAGGACAAAGAAAACACCTCCAGTCAGCTGTGTGAGACCACAGCAACAGAATGTACTGTATGCGCACTCGCTCTCTCACCACTCCATTCCCTTCCAGCTCCCTGCTCTCAGTAGCACAGCACTGGGAACCTTTTCAAAACATCAAGTAAGCTGTCAGCAGCACTGCAGCAACAGATCAGTGAGCTTCCTGCACTCTCAGCAGTATCAGTCATAGCTGTGGGTGCAGAATCTTGGGGATGTTCACTCATTTCCTGGACGGTTTACATTAGTGATTATTGCCACTGTTTTCTAGCACGCAACACTCCAGTTCCTCATACAGCACCTGCTTTTGATCAATGAAAACAGCAGCCAACCCTTGCAGGGTGTGGGATGTTCTTTACTTTTATTGTTCTGCTAAACAAAGAAAAACATGAAACTAAGCTAAACATCCGGACTTTATCATCATGCATGTTTACTTGAAACCACTACTCAATCATGAGGTAATTTTGCTGAGCCAACTCTGGAATGCAGCAATGTATTATGCATGGCCAGTAACACAGACAAACACTATCTGCTGCTGATATGGAGCCAGATGCTACTCTTGTTGCCAGATTTTAGATTATTCTAGCATGAGGGTGTTGGGGTACAACGGTAGGGTGTGGCAAGGGAGGTCTGAGTCTTTCAAATGGAGACGGGGGTTGTCCCAGATGTGCATATCATTAAACCAGCACAACACACCTGATCAGAGCAGCAGACACTGGCCCCTGACCTCTAATGTTTTCACTCTTGCAGGACACAAAACAATGAGGTTGATGCTAAATCAAACTCTCCTACAGTATTTCTTTGACATCTAAAAGATGAGCATTGATGTGCGCATAGATTCTCTTTCATCTTATAGCATGCATTGTGTTTGAGTTTCAAATGAGAATAATGTTTACAGACTTGTCTGCCTGGAGAAAATCTGAGTGGTAATGAGCAAGCAGGAGCAACAGGGTTGTATGTGTCGGTGTGAATGTCAGCACCTTTTACAGTGACTTCCACAGCAGGAGGGGAAGAGTTACCACTCAGATTATTAGCAAGTATTTCCAGTCCTTTCTGTGAGAGGGGATGGGAAATGACCATGAAAAAAAAAAGCCTCTGGCATCCATGAATGGTGGTCACCATCAAATCTATTAAGGTTTCACATGAAAGTGCCTAACTTCAGGCATGCAAGGAGTCTTTGATCTTGGTGAATATTGCATTTGGATGTGAATACAAACACAGTATGTGTTCTCAATGCAAGTTCCCTATAAGCAACACTGGATGTGCTCCAAGAAGAACCGATTTCAATGCTCAAACTTTTAACAAGGGTGAAATTTGACAAACAGCCAGAGCTTGGTCTGAAACCAAACTAGGCATGCAAGTAAATAACCACTAAAGATCCAAAGCAAATGCCATTTCTGCACAAAGTTCAAGTTTAAAACAAGGCCCTCTTTCAGTCTTGCATTTCCTGACAGAATTCCCATTTCCCATCCATTTTAAACTGATTAATTTATTTTTATAAAAGGACTCTAGACATGGGTTTGCATGCCTATGTGTTGTTATTAAGAGCACTCTGTGTAATTCACTTTAGCACATGAGAATCCCATGTTTCCAATTGAAGGAAGGAAAAAAAACTTCTTTAAGATAAATAAATCTTTACACTGAGAGAATCCGAAATTAATGCACACATAAAAACTTGCAAAAGCTAATTGGTCTATTTCTAAATAGACC
>JBBBVU010000020.1:9947914-9967086 GCA_037177055.1 Atherinosoma microstoma
CATTAGCATGTAACTCAAAGTTAGTGACACTTGTGGGATATCAAAAGCTGAGAAATGCAGCTTTGCACTGATGTATGATTTTGTATGTATTTGAAATGAAACTCTTAGGCTGATATACATTTGGAGAAAAGAAAAAAATGTTCGAAAAATAACTCCTTTTGCTGTTACTGAGTTATTACCACACAGGGTGCCCAGACTTTAGCATCAGCATTCTCTCTTTTATTCTCTCATAATCATAAAAGCTTAAACTCAAGATGTTATTTTGAGTGTTTTAAAGGAATGCCCATTGTAATCAACCATTAAAAATCAGATGTTTTACTATCGGGTAATCACTATAATAGAAATCTATTACTAAAAGTGGTAATAGATGTTTTTCTTCCACAAATGTGGCAAGTTTTTCCTTGTATGCGTGTGTATTCTATTTAACCTGGGACATGTCATGACAAACTTCATTTCTGATCTGTTGCTGTGAGAAAGTGCTTTTCTGTCACTCAACAGCTCAATTGATTTAGTTCAGCTCAATTGAAGCTATTTTCTGTGTAATATGATTTAACATGACTTTCTGCTGGACTTGTAGGTCAGGGTGAACTCAGACCAGGAGCGATTCCTTATTGTCCCCTTTGGACTCCTTTATAGTGAAGTAACTGCTTCCAGTCTGGTAAGATTCAGCCCAGATCTTTCTACTGGTTTATTTTTCAACCACAAAATGATCTGTTTCCCCCCTTTTGAAATGGATCAAAAAAGACCATACTGCAGCTTTTTTGTGTATCATACCTTTCAGGTCAAGATAAACCTTCAAAGTGAGATTGTGGACCGAGGAAGCACCAACCTGGGAGTCAACCAGGCTGGCTTCACTCTCCACTCTGCCATCTACGCTGCACGGCCAGATATCAAGTGTATTGTGCATATACACACAGCAGCAGGTGCTGCGGTAAGAGATTCATAGTGATTCCAGTAAGGCAAAGAGTAACGTCATAGTTATCCACATGTTGCATGACACTGTGTTTGGTTTTAGGTGTCTGCCATGAAATGTGGGCTGCTGCCGATCTCACCTGAGGCCTTGTCCCTGGGTGAGGTGGCTTATCATGACTACCACGGCATTCTGGTGGATGAGGAAGAAAGTGCCCTCATACAGAAGAACCTTGGACCAAACAGCAAGGTAACAGAAGTGTGTGTGTGTGTGTGTTAGAGAGAGAGAAAATAAAATAAAGAAAAATACTGGCCCTGCAATAGAGATTTTTTTTTTTAAATTTTATCTTAATTTTTTGTTTTGTTTTCTTCTGTCTCAAGGTTCTCATTTTAAGGAACCATGGTTTGGTGTCAGTAGGAGAAACTGTGGAGGAAGCTTTTTATTACATCCACAACCTGGTCACTGCCTGTGAGATTCAGGTAGGATGCTGGAATATTATTTATCTATAAGAACAAGCTCAAGTAACATTTTAATTTTGGATCTAATTTGACTTGATGCGTTTCATGACTGCCTTTGTCCCTTGTCTCCATCTCCATAACTGTTCTTATTTCTTAATTTTAATGTCTGTGTGTTGTCTTGTGTGTCTGCTGGTTTTCTTCCTCGTCCATTGTTCCTTCTGTGTTTTGTCTTTTTGTATCTATCCTTAATTTTTCCCAGGTGCGAACACTGGCAAGCGCTGGAGGGCCAGATAATCTGGTGATGCTGGACCCAGCAAAGTATAAGTTGCGCCCACGGGTCCCTGAGCCAGCTGGTGATGGGTCCTCAACACACCCTAAGTGGCAAGTCGGGGAGCAGGAGTTTGAGGCTCTCATGAGAATGCTCGACAACTTGGTAAGCACTAAGACAGAGAGTTAGTTGTAAATGCATATTAAGCCAGAAAGTTTCTGGGAAAATTCTATTCTCTTTTTATTTTCCTTTATCATAATGAGAAAATTAAAAAGTCATCTTGTTAGATTACGACATGGGTGTGAAACACCATAACACTGGGTAATTCCCAGCAATACTGTCAGTTACCTCACCTCCACCCCTTGCACAGAGAGGGCAGAGTTTGTATTGATAATGCTTCATTGCTTAGACTTGCTGACCTTGACATTGTGCTTGATGCATCTCGCTATTTGCTGACAGCACTTTAGAGAGTTACACGCTGGTGGTCTGCGATCTCTACAGGTCAGGGGAGGGTTCAGCAGTGCTCTTGGTACAGAGGAAGTGCATGCTGCAGGATTTTCTCCAGCCACATTCACACTGGCACTGTTTGGTCCGCTTTAACCCCCTGGCATTCCTGCAATCTTGCAGGATCACCCAAAGCGTCCCTCCTGTGAGCCACTGGAATGCCGAAGCGCTAAACAAACAACATTAAGTGCTGCTTCCACCGATAGTGTGAACGTTCATTCACACTGGTGGGGACCAAATAAAGTAACTGTGGTCAGCTTGCTCCTCTCCTGCTGCTCATACTGGACAGCTCTTTGCACAACTCCACTACTTCCTGAACTTAATACAGCTCCTTTGTTTCCTGTCTTTCATGAGTGGACAAACTGATTAATCAAGGTGTGTCTGGCCATTGTCGTGGTTAGAGAGGTCAGGCACACCTGGATTAATCAATTTGTCCAATGATGTAATGAGCCTGCTAATTCCAGTCTCTAAAGTGGCAGCAGAGTTAAAGGTTTACATTACAAAAAAAAAATTAAAGCCACCCTGCTACATCTTTTAACCGCTGTCTGCCCTCTGAAAGCATCCTAGGGGTGTTCAGCAAAGATAATTAATTATTAAATGGTAAGTGAGGTCTGCTGACTCAAAAGTCATAGTTTTGAGTATCATGAAGGCGACTTTCTTAATGTGGCTAGGTCACCATAGCAGCTCTAACCTGCTGCATTTCTTCTTTTCCCTAAGGAACAGTGCATTTTCTCAGCTGAGGGAATATATTATATACTTTTAATATGTTGCTACTGGAAACTCCAGGCACTCAGTTAGTGATACAAAAAAAGATAATAGGCTGCAGATGTTTTTCGTTTTACTCCTGATTTGTTTCAGCAACAAGTATGTTTCACTCAGCTGGTCTTGAATTTAACAGTACATGAGTCCATTTATATATTTAAGTTAATAAAATTAAGTTAACTTTGATTTGGCCAGAAACTGAAGTAATTTTGTTTATTGTGGGACGGGATGAAAGGAATTCCTTTAGCATTGTTTTTCAGTGTGTTGAGTTTAAAATTTATTTCTAATGTGACTCATTGGCTCTTAACTTCAGATATAATGACTTTATTAGCCATTTTCTAATCTTTGCTGCTATGTTTCTTTTTGTAGGGCTACAGGACAGGTTATCCTTACCGCTGTCCAGCCTTGCGAGACAAAGGTAAAAAGTACAGTGACGCGGAGCTCTCTTCCTCTGCCCACGGTGGTTACACATACGGGGAGGACAGTGACTCTGGCGCTCGCTCCCCACTGAAACACAGCTTCCAGCGCGGCCAGCGTGACAAGACCCGCTGGGTCAATGCCAGCGGCCGCCCCGACGAGCCCTACGAGGACGGGCCCGACGGCAGCAGCCCCAAGTCGAAGCCTAAGGTGTGGACGAACATAACACACGATCACGTCAAACCCTTGCTGCAGTCTCTCTCGTCCGGTGTCTGCGTGCCAAGCTGTATAACCAACTGCTTGGTCTGTGCCTACCTTATTGTTCATAGTATAGATTTTACAGCTACCTTGTTGGTGGAATTGGGTAGGTGGTCGGCATCCTGAGGGTCAGGATACAAAAAATTGAAAGTAACGAGGTTGTAATTTACCTTTTTTCTCTGTGTTATGAAGCTATTAGATAACTGCTTCTGAGCCACACGGCAAGTCAAAATAGTCCTGCCTTTCATAACATTTCGGCCTTTTTTGGCTCAGTCACGGTAATTTTTGCTACACTATTAACCCACCTTTCTATTGCAGTGAGCTTAGTCTGCTGAGTACTTCATATCTTTGTTATGATTACCTCTAGACCTTTCTTCTCCCTCTGTTCTCCTGATGCTTCATGATGCCGGGCCACCTGCCCAGAGCATGCCCCGCTGCATGTGTAGTAGTGAAATGCATTGTTGGTGTTGATGTTTTTCCCAGAGGAGCGAGCAGCAGGGGTGTGGCATGAGTCCTCCAGTAGGCAGGACAATGTGGCAAGATAAGGTGACGTTGCTGCTGACCACACTGTCACTCAAAAACCCCTTAACACTTAATTTTTCCTTTGCATCTTGCGTTGGCTTACATTGATGCTTAAAGTTGAGTCAGGCAAAATGATTAAGAGATTTAGAGAAATTTGAGGCTGTAATTATCAAAATGACACACCGTATTGCTCTGTGCACTTGCTAATAATTTAGAAGACAAAGGGGAAAGTAGCATGTCTGTAAGCAATTTATTTTTTCCAGAATAGTGGCAGATGCCTTCTAAATTTTACAGAAAAGCAAAATTTTCTTTGGCAAGAGTTATGCAGCCTGCTTTTTTTTTTTTTTATGGTTTTTTTCCTCAGTACTTGCAACAATTTCCAGTTGCACGTTTGTGTTGCTTTTATTATTTCTGTATTCAGTTTCCTTTCTAAAGCAGTTTTAAATGCCTCCAGGCCTGCATGAGTGGCTTTGTCTGGGAAAAAAAAAAGAAAAAAAGAAACGGAACAAAAATTATGAAATTTGATCTGACCTTTAAATCAATTATCTCCTGTTGGGAAAGTAGGAAGTGTTGTGTTGTGAGACTCTTTCTCAGTGAGTATATCATGTTTACATGTTCATCTCATACTCAACCAACCCAACTCAGCTATTCCCATCCAGATTCCCTTCCTCATCTAGCTGCTGGTTTGGCAGGTAACCAGCCAAGCTCAGAGTGAACACATGAATGAAGCCATGAGCTTATGCTTTCCACTCCGCGTTACATGCTTACTTTAAAACAGTTTAATGAAACATTTTGCATGGAGGTTTGTTTTGTTTTTTTTCCTTCTTCACCTTTTGCTTATTTGGTGCAAGAAATGGGTGCAAACTTACCCCTCATAACGCTGAGCATTACCAGGTTTACAAAAACACTTTTTGTGAAATGTCCCCATTAAGGGAAACACTTTATTTAGTAAGACGTTAAAAGGTTTCATCCTCAGCAGGAAGGATGTTATTAGTCTGTAGTTGTGTGATGAGATGATGGCTTTTTTTGGTTTTTGTTTTTGTCCTACAACGGGCAACTGTTCTCGGGTGTGTTTCTCTCTTATCTCTGTCATCTTTGTTGTCGTGTATCAGCCTGGAAAATGACTTTGGTGATGCCAGCTCACCCCTCACTGCCACTCTCGCTTCGTAAGCCAAGCCTCATCGTCTCAGTCAGCCATCTCTCACTTCTCCACTACCCCTTACCCTCTTTGCTTTTTTTTTCTCCCATGCTCTGAATTTCAGTTGATATTCAATGTGTCTGGTTTTAGTTCAAATCGAACATCAATGATGATTTTCAGAAGCACAAATGCTGACTTTATTCTATGTCTCTGAACCTTATACCCATATTTGTCAAATAGGTAATATCTTCTTCAACTCTGAGAAACTGACGACCAGGGTCTTTGGCAGTCTTTAGAATTGAGCTTTAAACGTAAAAAAAAAAAATTTCAGGGACAAAATAATTGAAGGTTATATTATTGCAATATCAGTATCAGAATGAAGGATTTATATGAAATTTGTTAATAAAACTGGCAGAATTTAAAGTTTCAATTATTACAATGTAATTAGTCTCTTTGGTATATTATAACACTTATTGTGAGTGTAGGAAGGTGGAGGTGGCCTCTCAACATAACTGTACAGTCACACTTCATTTACAGTGAGTACATCCAGATGACCTCCATAAGCAAAAAAAAACCCGAATTACATAATATAATCATATGTGTTTTATAAAGCTGTATAAGGAAAATGTGCAGTGACATTGTTCAATACTATGATGATATGACTTAAGATATATTAACAAATATTTCAATGCATGGTGCTAATTTCAGGTGTCCTAATGCGGGCTGCATCCCACCTTTGCACATGTACATGCTGGTTAGTTGTACAACATGCACAAAGGCTAAATTAATGCAGCTTTTGTTTGTCCCATTTTAAGTAAAAATATATTTTCAATATTAGAACTTCATTATGTTTTGTTCATTGATATTGTGACAACAAGAATATTTTGACATCCTTTTTAACCATAGTGTGATATAAAGACAATAGAACGTTGTAGGTTTTTCTTTTTTTTTTTTTTTTTTTTAAATAACATTTATAATCAGCAATGTTACATATTGCAAAAACAGCCAACCTCAAGTCTCTTCCTCTACATGCTACACTGATATTAACTTGATGGGGTCTAATGCATCTGTGCAACCCAGTGTGCCCAAAGAATATGTAGACTAGGCTCCTACTAAACTAATTACTCTCCAGAAAATGTAAATCAAGTTTACATGTTCTTCCCCAAATGTGCTTCATCATCATTGGTTCACTTTTTACATTTAGACTTTTTTTTCCCCCATCCAACTTTGTCAGTTTCATCTCTGCATGATACTTGTATAATGAAGCCTGCACTGTATTGTGTCTGAATCTATTTTTGTGCTTGGATGTCATGTCTTTCTGTGTCTCTGACTTTAGCTGCTTTTTAACACTTCACGTTGCGTTTACAGTGGTCAAAGGAGGAGGGGCTCCGCCAGGCTGCTGTAGCCAATCAGTTCATCCCTTTGAACACCAACCCTAAGGAAGTCCTGGAAATGAGGAATAAGGTACTACAGCTTTCTTTTGTTTGCCCTCTTGATCATTAGTTTTGATTAGTAATGTTCTGATTAGAAGATTACAACTTCCTCATGCACTTGACCAGATGTGTGTTTATCCTCTCTTCATGAGTTCCGATGTCATTTGTAGATCCGGGAGCAGAACCTGCAGGACATTACAACAGCAGGGCCCCAGTCTCAGGTTCTGTGTGCTGGCACTGTAGGGGAACGCACCTTCAACCAGGTCAGTCTGTGGACTCATTTCATTTGAATGCCTCGCTGCTGCAACTATCCAGACCTGGACATGAATATATGTCTGAAGCTGATTAAGTAGCTGGATATTATGTTGAGATCAGTCAAATTTAAAAACAGTTTTCTTATTACATTCAGTCCAGGTCTGGAGTTTCCCCTTAAAGCCAAGATGGTGCAATGTGTGAATATTGTGCATGAAGTTATCCTGGACACTGAGCTGCAAGAAAACACACAGAATTTACAATGTATTCATGGCTATCTAATATGGCATAATGTACCGAGTGAGCATTAATAACAGAACAAAAATATTTCCTCCATATTTACCAGAGCATGGGGTGACTTTGTAACTGTGACATTATTCTTTGACTTCAGAGAATGTCAATCTTGCAGGTGAGTAGTTTGTGGGAGAGGTAACATCACTCTGCTCTCCACACCTGTCGGCTCAGGTTGTGTCCATATTCATACATTGTCCATTTAGATTTACTTTTGCATTTAATTTGGTTTGCCTCTTTTAGGCTGTTAGCAGTGCATCAGCATTTATGAGCTGGTGATTTTACTGTCTTGAAATACTAAACAAAATCCCAATCATAGTTGAACTGATATGCATGTGCTCCTTTTTATTTTTTCTCTCTTAGGAGGGGAAAATATGCCAATCATGAGAACATGCTTACTGGTTCTGATTGCATGACTCACCCTCGCGTTGATCAGAAGCTCTTTGCTCAGTTTTTGGAAACCGCTTGAAAAGCTTTGACCTCCCACTGTGAGAAGCAGAACATAGATGGTTAAAAATGCATTTCCTTGCTTATGTTCACTTAAACCTCAGTGCTTCAAGAGGAACATCTCAGGAAGCACTGATACCCCCACCCCCCAGTATCCCTTTATGGTGCATGCCCATGGTTAAATGGTCCATGCTTTTCATAACAGCACTTCCCTTTCCAGAAAAAAATCTCACTTTGCATGTGTTACCTATATGTGTGTGTGTGTGTGTGTGTGTATATATGAGTGAATGCAGAGGTGGAAAGTCACTAAACACATCTTAATTCCCCAAAAATGAATGCAGCTAGCTGAGACGGCAGAATTGCCTTATGTAAAAGTTTGCACCCCACAGAAACTCACTCTGTTTTGCACTTGAAAGCTTTTCTAAAGAAGTCCTCTCATGTCCGTCTGAGGATTACTGGAACTAGCTCTTCTTAAGTGACATGTTGTCACACTCTTTCCGCCTTTGTGTGAGTGTGTGTGAAAGACAGTACGTTTGTGAGTATCAGCACTGCCTGAAAGACTGACAACTTGAATGTACTCGGTTGTGCCTCCCCTCCCCTCACTGGGTTTACCATTGCAGGATGCCCCTCTGTCTGACTGTACAGACACTATTGAAGGCCTCGATGTGTCCGAGGGGTCCTATAGTCCTGCTAAATCAATTAGAAAGGTACTTAATGCTCCAGTCACAAATGTTCCATCTACAGTGGGATGTAAAGGCCTTGGCATCCCCTTTTCAAATTTCCTGTTACTATTAAAACAATTCTGTAAAATAAAAAGTTCAAGATGAAACATTTCTTAGATATTTTAGGTGACATTACAGTTATACAGGAAGGGAAAACTGGTTTGATCTCAAACTTTTCTTTTTAGTCTGAATTTTTCTCTACACTGCTGCCACTGGCAGCAACTGGAGCCTAAAGTATGATTAATTCCCCCTGCTGCTTAACATTTGGAGTGGAATTTCCTCAAAACGCTGCACTCTGTTGTTGCTACAACACAGGAAGTGTTTCTACAGATGGCTCTTTCACCAAGAAACTATTGTCCAACAGCACCTGCACAAATATTACATTTCATGACTTTATTGCAAACAGTTTTTGCCTTTCTATTAATCCTACAAGCAGTGCTTTAATAAACTTTTGGGATCATGAGTTTGAAATCTACAAATCCATGTAACTTTCTTTTCTAAACAGCATTATAAACTGTCATTAATTCTAATTTGTGCCATTCACCTGCTTAGATGAAGTCAATTTAATTTTGGGACAAGTTTAGATTAGTAATTTATTGGAAGTTTAGAAATTTATATTAGGGTGTAGCACTCAAGTCTTTGCTTGATGCAGCTTTCCCTTGTAAATTGTTCATCTGTTTAACTGTAGCATAAATTTTGTCCAGGGGATGCCCAAACCTTGACACACCACTGTATACTTTACATAATCAGTCCTCTGCAGCAAGAAGCTTGATATCTGGGTCTGCATCGAAACAAACTCATGTAAACTGCATCTGTAAGCTCAAGAAGAAAGTGTGCTCATTGCTGCTTTGACTGAATTTTAATAAAATGGTTTCCCGTAAGTGACGGTGCATGCAATGATTCTCCTATAGATGATGGTTTTAGATGCACTTGAACTATGGTTCACTGTTCCAGAGGTTATGAATACTTGGCTCACCCTGACTTGTTGTACTGTTGGCTTCAACTGTTTTTCAGACCAGTCTGTGTTTGCTGCATTGAAATTTCAGCTTCTGATAATCAAATGTATCATTTTTCAAAATTGTACCTGCTTGGTATCTGATAATAATTTTTATCTATAGTTTGGCTGCAGTGGCAGACGGTTAAAAACAATCATCTACATATGAAATATTCTGCGTTGCTTTCACTACATGGACTGTCTTTCCTCCCCTAATGTCCTGTTTTCTTTTCCCTCTCTGTGTCCTAAAGGGTGAGCTAGTGACCGCATCCAAGGCCATCATTGAAAAGGAGTACCAACCCAAGGTTATTGTCAGCAAGCAGGGTCCCAACCCCTTCACCAAACTCACCGACCAGGAACTGGAGGAATACCGCCGGGAAGTGGAGCAGAAACAGAAAGGAGGTGAAGGTAAGAACTGAGAACGTGAAATTATTGTCATGATGTTGTCAAGATAAATGAACTATCTGCCTTTGTTATTGTGTAATTGAAATCTCCTAATGACAATTTTTGGTTTTTTGTTATGGTGACATGGATGTTTCAGCTAGTTGGAAAAAATACGCTTGTACGATCAGTGTAGAAGTGGTAATCATATTTCACATGTAATTTTTAGTCTTAGCTAAGTTTTATAAATGAATTTGACAGCAGCACTTTCCTGTGCTATGGCCACAAATGTAGAGATATTTCTTCCATGCTTCTGATTTGTTTGAATATCCTCCAATTTGATGATAAAATGTCTGCTTCATGGGAAAATTACACCAGGGCCACCAGTCAAGTGGCATACATCTCACACCACTTTTCCTTTGTAAACACTCTCACCTAACCTCCCTCATGACATGTATGAAAGCTTTCATATTTTTCATTGTCAACAAATTAAGCAGTGATTATCTAAGATGTTTGTACCAGTAATGTGTTTGTTTTTTTATATTTTACCAGTAAAATTATGTTTTCTTTTTACGATTTGGTTTAAGATGATTATTATGCTAAATCCTGATGAAGTTCAGATTGGCCAAACTATGTTCATTTCTCCACACACACACACATATGGATTTACAGTGCTGCAACAAGACGCCTGTAAGGAGGGATCAGCCTCCAGTGTAACCAGTCCAAAGCCTGAAATTGCAGGACAGAGTCAAACACCCGTCTCCACACCTCTACATTCAACTGACTCACCAAGCTTAGAGAAAGCCCAGCCTCCAGCTCCCACCCCAGCCTCCGAGCTGAGCTCCCCCTCTCAAGGCCTATCCGGAGGACCTGACCCCGCTCCTAGTGGCGCAGACTCTGCAGGGACAATTGCAGATGACGTATTTTCAGCTGCAGACTATCTCTTATCAGCCCCTGATTCGCCACATAAGGAGTTCCACAGTGCCGTCCTGCAAGCCCTCAGCAAGGAGCCAATGGTGGGAGAGGCAGATCAGGCTCCAGGTACAACCAGATGAAGTGGAGTCTTGCCTAAGCTCTGGCCCTCCACTCCCCTCCTTCCCTGCTCAGCCCTGGCTCATCTTACTACATACCACTGCATTGGGAGTTTGGGAATCCCTGCCTGCTGTTTCTTCTCCTTTCTCTGAGGGTTTGGAGTCTGCTGCCATTTTTTTCACCATGTGCAAGCACCCTCCCCACCCATAGTTCAGTCTCTGAAGCCTTTGCTTGATTGTTTTTCCCCTCATCCCCCGTAACTGATGTCTTACCAAAAGGCATCAGAGCTGTGGCAGATCAGATAGCTTTCTGCAGTTTGATTGGACGGAGCTGAGGAGAGAGGATTCTTGGAGTCGGACTGATTTTGATATTAAAACCATCCCATTTTTTTAAGGTTCTCTCTCCTCGTGTAAAAAGTGCTTCTGCAGTGAAGAGTTTTGAGGAAGCTGCATCTGAACTCAGTCATCCAATCAGATCATCCCAAGTGTGGAAAACAAATAATAGGCCTTCTTCTCTTCCCGCTAACCTGTCTTGGTTTTTATCTCTGTTGGTGTCATCTTTCCCTTATTATTTCTGTCAAACCATGTCACTTTAATCAGGTTGGGGGATGATTGTTTTTTTGTTTTTTTATAAAGGTTGACTTTGTGTGTTTAAGTGTGAGTTTAAATAAGTTTGCAGTGCTCTCCTGATTAAAGCTGTCTCCCTGGTTTGGGTCCTTTTGTTGTCTTTCCTTTTGTTTGAGTTTTTTTGTTTTGTTTCTGTTTGCACAAGCAGATTCTCGTATCACTATTTGGCAAAAAATTAAATTACAACCCTATTTCTTCGTCAGTTTTTCCTATTCATTAGAGGTCAACAGTTTCTTACTGCTGATTTAATTGATTTCAGATCCAGAGCAACAAGTAGAGTCTGAGGAGGAAGCCAAAGGCCCAAAACCTACATCCACACCACCCAGCACCCCAGTCAGAGCAGAGGAAGGTAAGTTAGCCTCAGTGGCCTGGTCCTGCCTGGTTCAGCATGGATTTTCTCCAGTTCTCTGGCTCGGGTATTTCTACGATCCACACAAGGATCACAGAGGCTTCTTCCTCTCTAACTGCCTGTCTTTTTTTGGGGTCTGTTGTTGTCTTTAATAATACTACTATAAGTGTTCTGTTGTGTTTCTGTAATAACAGGCCAAGAGGTTTTTTTTATCTTTGTTTTTATATTTTTGGGATGAGCAGTTTAAAATGTTAAGAACCAACAATGGGGAACATAATGAGACTTCAATCTTTGTTGGACCACAGGGTAGACCTATTATTTTTATTTCCCCCTCTTGGTCTTTATTACCATTGGATTACACCTATTTCAGTAGTATCATTCACAATGATACTAGAACTGGCCAAAAAGACCATTCCCAAATTATGAGATGCTTTAGATACCTCAGATGTGGTCAGAATGAAGGGGAGAAAGTATGAGTATCTTTGATTGTGGGTGTAATCTAATATCAGAGATATCGTAATGTAACTCGTGTTTCTGTACTGTACTTCCTATCCCCTTCATTTTCATCCTCCATTGTTATTGGGGTTTGCTAAGAATGGTTCCCAACCATTCTTTTTTTCTTTTTTATCTTCTGGTGTTTCTTTATTTTTTTTCCCCACATTTTTCTTTTTTTTTAATTTAACACAGTGCCTGTGGTTTGATCTGCATAGACATTTGTTTCTACTTGTGCTTTTTCTTCTTTGTGGCTGCGATTTCAATCAGGAGATGGAAATACAAAAGAGTACCTGTTGCCATAGTAAGTATGTACTGTTCCACCTCCTCGCAACCCTAATTACCGCTCACCCTCCATGCTTGTGTTTGGTCTTTTTCACCCATTTTTATTTTCCTTTGCATGGCTTTAGTAGCAGAGCCGATTTGTGGTCTGAACTAACACGTTTGTTGGGGTTTCACTGTTCACCCGGTTTCCTAAACTCTTCTGACTCTGTACCTTTGGGCTGGTGGGGGTTATTTCAGAGCTCCTTTCTCTTATTAGTTGTATTTACTGTTTCCAGTTTATATTTAAAAATAAGTTAACTTGCCATTACAACATTATTACAATAAATAGCTACGTGGGAGATTTCCCTGCAGTCTTTTTTTTCTTACATCAGTCATATGATGCGTTCAGGTCCTATTAAGTTTACTGAGGGTGATGAAAAGGGTCTAAGCTCCTGAAGTAAACCTCACAACCAGCTCAGTCTTTACATAAGTTAACCTCTTTCCTTCCTCCTAATTAACCACCTCTTTTGCACATAAGCACAATATAAATGTTCACATAATTTCTACCTTGTTTTATAAAAAAAAAAAAAAAAAAGGTAATATTGTCAAAAGTGTCATCAAATGTTGTTTATCTTGCAGGCGAGTCCTTTACCAGGTACATCAATGCTTTATTTTAATGTGTGGCTTTCCAACCCAGCTGGCTGCTAAAACCTGGTTGAAGTCTGGCTGCGTGCTGACTGGTCTCCTCTTTTATCTGTCTGTATTGTTGGGCCTCGTCTCTGTTCTGACAGGCTTGTGAGGTGTAAAAATGAGGATGATGTGTTGTGTTTTCTCTGGTCTTCAGTCTCTGTCGCATAGGAGCCAAATTAATAATGAAAAAAGCTGTTGTGTGGCAGCTGATTGCAGAGTGTAGCAGTTGTAGCTTGTTTTGGATGCTGTCTGTTGTACTGATGCTGACCCTCTGGATGCAGTACAGATATCTCTGCCGGGGGTTATTTTAACATGGGTTATCTTTGTCAGTCCACCTGTTGTAGTATTTGCTAAATCTTGCAGACAAGAGTCCCTGAAAACATCCGCTAAAGCGCTCTGTTTTAGACAAAGAATGAATGTTAACTAAAAGCATGGCTGCATCAGTGCAGGCATTTTATAAGCAAATGTTTCTACTTTATTTTTGTATTCAAATATGCAGGTTTTTTTTTATTTTCAAATAGTAGATACTGTTATGGAAGAAGTAGAAAAACTCGGTTATATTTTAGACCTTAAGATAGAAATGCAAAAACAATCAAAACCACATCTGAACTTGGCTTCTGTGCTGCCAGCATCTGGATTAAAATGCAAGCAGGTGTAATTCTCTACTCACTGATTTAGATTTTGGCTCCTGTTGATAATTCATAACTTACTGCTTCTTGAGTGCTGCTCCAGCTTGGAATTAATTCAACTTTATCCCATTTTCCCCCCGTGTGGTTTCCCTATAAAAATCTGCGAAAAATAAAATGTTTGATGTTGTGGACTTTGACTTTTCTTTGTCCTGTTTTTTTTTGCTTCACTTTGTTTTGTTTGTACACAGGGTACAAATGAACAAGGGAACTACACTCGTTAAGATTTCCCTGTATAAATTGAGGTAAAGCAAAAAATGCTGCGTGGCAGCGAGAAGAAATCCTGGCGAATGAGAGCTTTGTGTTGCTTAATGCCGCTCGTGATGATAACCTTTGCAGTTAGACTGAGTGATGTTAAAAAGATGTGCTTTTTGATTTGGTTTCAGATGTGAGGTTGGTTGCAAATTTAGCTGTCCAATTATTTAATGTATTTTTTAGGAAGAGTTGTTTTGGCTTTCAGTGGGAATGTTGACTGTGAAAGTGTAAAATCTGAGCTCATCAAGGCTCAACAGAGTGTCGAGTGAATTTATGGGGTTAAGGAGTGACAAGTTGATGCTTCATGAGTAGAAAACCCTGTGGATTTTGCAGCTTTCCCAGTGGTTGATTAGTTGTAGCTTTGCTGCCGTGTGAGCACATCAATCATTTTGATTTCTGAGATCAATAACTCTCCATCCCCTCCCCCTCACTACCAGAGTCCCTGCCAGAACAGACCTATAAGGATGAGAGTGATGCAGCCACCCTGAGACAGACCCTTCCTGATTTGACACCAGACGACCCCTCCGACGCTCCAGCACTTCCCGCTGAAGACTCCACCCCTGCGCCCGCCAGCGCAGACGCAGCCGAGGGGGAGGAACCCGCCGACGCCGCGGACCAGGAAGGCGACGACTCTCCCGGCAAATCACCCTCCAAAAAGAAAAAGAAGTTCCGCACTCCTTCCTTCCTAAAGAAAAACAAAAAAAAGACAGAGTCCTAGATCGGAGAATGTTGGATCAGTTCTCAAGGCTGGCCTCCGCTTCTTTTCATTTTTGCTTTTGTCTTTTATTTTTGCACCCTCTGAACAAGCCACACTTACACGCTGTTAGGCTTTCTTTCTTTTTGTTCTTTTTTTTTATATAATTTGTCGCTGGCTTATTAACCAATATTTCAACATTAGTGTGTGCCAATTTTGTATACATTGTAAAAACAATTGCATAAAGGTTTTTAATTATTAGAGGCTTTTTAGTTCAGTGAGTGTTGCGGTCTGTCTTGTCCACTACACCTGGCCTTTTATGCATGTCTGTTACTACGGACCCACAGATGTGAGGTTGTTGGGTTTTATCCCATTTTTCTATAATTTTTTTTAACTATTACTTAACCATTGTAACCACTGGAATGTATTGGGATTGTATCAAAATGTCAAGTGTCTTCTAAAAAAAAAAAAAAAAAACCAGTCAATGCAGAAAGAGAAGCTTGCTCCATCTTATTAAACTGGTGGTGACCGTGAGACCTGCACATTGTATTTTACTACTTGCATCCCTGAAGCTGTGCATCTGTGTAATTGCATATTAACAGACCAAGAAAGCTAATGTTGGGCTTTTTTGAGAGGATTCATAATGCTTTTTTCCCCCCCAACTAAATCATTCAGTACATTCAATTTTAATCTCATATTTGACTTTTTAAACTCAACAACTTCTGCTCTAAAGTGGCTTTATTATTTTTATTTTTTTCTTCACAAACCAGATTCATTTGTCTGCAAAGAAAGCTCCAAACCTGTCTGCAGACAATATTGTCAGAACCTGGGATATTGAGTGTAATTCTCAAAGGGTTAATCATCCCTGATGTGAGCAAGCATTGTGATTAATGATTAGTCCAAGGCTTGATTCAGTGTATTTACCACTGGCTTTAAGTCTTTAGGAAGAAGGAATGTCTAAGTTGATGTATTTCATTCAAATTGTTTGGGTGTTGCTTTGCTATGGATTTGCCCCTTGATTTCTCTTTGTCCATGTGAACGTCATAATCTGGCAGCGATGCCACATATTGTGGGAGATTACATATTTAATTTAGTTTTTATCGTGTTTTTATTTGATCTTACTTTCAGCCCTCTTGTGCTTTTTTCCTCAGAAGAAATTGAGCCATGATTACTTGCTGGGAGGGAGCACTGTGAACCTCCTGTTTTGTAAACCACTGTTTGGGAACTTCTACCACACATTGCTTTCAACTAGTCACAGTTGATTATAGAGAACATACAAGTAACAATGACACAGTTGGAAAGCTGCATGATCAATCATGGCTAAGAGGTTTTCCGAGTTAAAACGCCACTCTAAACAAAAACGCTTTGTCACTGAATACTTGCGTTTCCAGTTGGCATTAAATGAAATATAAACACTGGAGAATGATTCATGAAGTTGATGTGATCGATAGATTTCAGAAGAGCTTAGTTTCAGGGCATTTAATACCAGTCGATTAACTTGTGTTTTCCATCCGGTTTTAATGAAGGGTTGTCATCCCTGATGAATGGCGAACTGAAATTCAAAAATCTACAGATGGCGTCATCTAAGTGAAAATGCTTCATAAACTTGGCCGCTGCTCACAACAGGTGGTTTACTTTCAGCGCTATGAAAAAGATATGAACTTCGGAAGGACTGCAGATGAAGTGCTGTCCAATAGGTGACCGTAACCTCCCCTTTTATTTGAGTTTTATTTTAGCTTTAGTGTTCTGATAATACTAATGTCCCAAGTCATTTTAGTCAACTTAATGTTTTGGGTTTGTTTTTTGTTTTTTAAACTATTTTAAATATCACAACTATGCTGATTTGTATCCTCTGTTCTAAGTACTTCCAATTTAACTGTCTCATTATTCCATCTGCAGACTTAACACTCCAACTGTTATGTTTGTCATGGTTCTGCCTCTGATACAGCCATGAATAAAAATGAAAAACACTACCCTAAAAATCAGTGTTGTGTGAGAAGTTATTTTTAGTTTGATGAATGTGTCCTTATCTAGCAACTTTGTGTCTAGATGAATTCAGGAAACAGGATTTAAATGGACAAAATGTCACTAAAATGTCTTTAGAATTTATAGATGGTTTGCCTGCATTGTCGCTGCAGGACTGAACGATATAGACTGAGCCTTTTTCCTTTTCCTAACATCTGTATCAGTGGTGGCTGTAAACAGCAGTGAAGCTGCACAGTAAAAATGTGACTATTTTAAAAAGAAAAACAGTATTTAAAGCAATACCAGTTCAGGATTAATATGCACTTACCCATTTGTCTCACAACTTTTGACGAATGAAATCCATGAAATAGTGGAGGAAATGGAATGAAATAAATTTGTAGTATTTCCTGCAGTAATAATGTGAGGTGAAGGTAGAAAGAAGCCCCTATTGAGATGTCTCATAATTGTGGAGATCCTGATGGATCTATTTTAGGGCCAGTTTTATTCACTTGGTATTTATCTGTCTTGGGCTACATTTTATGCAAACACAACTTTTCATTTCATTGCTGAGCCAGTGATTTTCAAATCTACCAACTGATGAATTAATAGTGGTCCACGTCTGTTACAACCAACCTAAACTGTCTTCAGGAGGAGAAACGTCTTAAGGAAAGCAGGCTTAGTAAGCCAATTGTCTTTTAGGGTTGTTTATTTTATTTTTTTGGCTCATACCAACAGTTTAAATGTCATCTTTTCTTGTGATCTAAATATTGGTAGACAGATAAACTGTGGTAAAAAATGAAAAAAATTAATGAAATTATTTTTCATTTTAGGAATATTGTCAGCCTAAATCTGTCATTTCTGGCAATGATATGAAAATAACAGGCTAAAGGTCTCTCTGTCAGCCAGTCTGTTGTCACATCTGTGCGTAAAACACTTTGAATGTTCTTGTACATGAAATGTGTTCTACAAATAAACTAATCTGGCCTTGCTTTGCCTGTAGCTGGAACAGCCAGACTCCTAATGGGTATCAGGAAAAACATATCAAAGAGATTTCTTCACCAGCTTTCTAAGCAGCTTGCAGTCCTTTAACACTACTCTGCTCAGGATACAGTGCAGTATTTGATCTCATAGATTTTTAGCAGAACTTAGCGCTTAGGCTACACATTAAGTATTTTGCTGTTTATTTCTTTTGGGAACTCAGTTTAAACTAGGCTTTATATTTGCACCTGATATTAATTAGTTTCAGTTATGGATATTATTGCTTGCTCTGCTCTGTCGTGCTACACTTTGGTCAACTCTTGTTTTATATGTGCTTTATAAATAAACTTAATAACTTGACTTTAACTGGGGAAAGTCCAAACTAAGTGTGCATGTGCGTTTTTAGGTTTTTACCCTATCTCATTACTGCATGAGTCTGACAATAGCAAACTTCCGATTTCCGACGCTAGAGGCGCTGTTGGGGAATCTCAGAGAGGAAGTAGCTCTTGTTCCCGTCACTGCTTTGAACCCTGACCTCGAGCTGTGCACGCTGGAAAATGGAAACTCAGATAAGCAACGTGAAGTCAAATATGTACTAAATAAAGCATGAGCAAAGCCTAATTGTTCTTTGTTTTGTTCCTCGTGGAGTTTGAAATTTGACACAGAACGCGGCTAAAGGGGGAACGATCTTTTTCTGAAAAGGTTTGTTTGTTTTCAAGCTGTTTGCCATAGTTGTTCATATGGATAGTAGCTAGCTTTTACCTTAAGTCGTTTTTTACTTTTATGTCATGTGTTTACTTTATTGAAAGACAAGTCAACTGTTCGCTAATGTAAGCCAGACCATCCTCGGAGCCCATGTACTCCTTGTCGTTATTATAACCGCACTAATTAAAACTCAGTTCAGTAGATGTTGACTCAGAGATCCGCTGCTTTATAAACCAGATGGGAAAGGCACTAAAGAAGAGGAACCTTGCTGACAAGGTCCGCAAAACCAAGACGAGCACTGAAATAAAAAACAACCCCTTTGAAGTGAAAATCAACCGAAAGAAATTTGACATTCTCGGGAGGAAATCTAAACATGACGTGGGTCTACCAGGGGTGTCTCGGTCCAAAGCCATCAATAAGGTAAGAAACGAGCTATTGATCTTAAACTGGGATAAATAATACTTTGTTAGGGGTCGAAATATCTTCTGTAATCTTGTTACTTTTGTGTTTACAGTGATTAAACACAACCTTTTTTCTTTTATTGTTCGCTAGAGTGTACAGTCTGAAAGAGAAACATGTTATATATGATTTATTTAGCATTATAATGGGGAAAAAAAGTCAGATTATGTTGTACCATCATCTCAACACTGTGCTGTGCTGTGAAGCCTGGTGCTTGTAT